>JAQGAD010001136.1:0-23095 GCA_034696625.1 Isotomurus palustris | reverse complement strand
TAAACCAGTTGAAAGTATAGAACCAGTTATCTATTCAAGCTCTGTAAACATTAACACAGAGCTACAATAAATATAGAAGTGTCGTTCTTTTCTGTTAGCTCTTACGTCATATTCCAGACTAACAAAAAGATTGTATCTATTTCATTCATGGAAATGCATTATGGATATTATTCTTATGTTTTGTCTGAAAGAAAGTTTCTCCATGTCAGTCGTCTGGTTAGCTTGGGGTAACGTGGTGCATAAGCAAGTAGGTTGCATACTTTAATACTGGGCACGTTTTTTATTTCTCATTCGCATCTCGCATGCACTCATTCTATAGCTTTGGAGGGCAGCCTCACACGTATATTTATAGTTAACATCAAGGAAATTGGAAATGGTGCTTTTCTGGTCAAGTCCAAATGCCAAATTTAGTTAGGTGAATGCAGGTAAGTATTGAATCCTGCAACAAAAGGAAAGCGTAGATTGCAAGAGAAGAGCTTTCGGTAAGATTTGTTATGATGTGAAAGCTAAGCCTCGAGTGATAGAAACGAGAGCAACAACGGATGCTCGGGGATTCTGAACTCGGGAGAAAGTCTCGCTTGGACTACGAAAAGTGATATGGGAAATGGAATTGGTTATTTCACATGACATGAATGATTCATTCACGGGGCGAGAGAGTGAGATGCAATTCGACCTCCCACTCTCTTGTGTAGGTCGTCCTTGCAAACTCTGTAGTGTATTCATTCTTATGGGGTTTTGTGCGTTGGATGCACTTCAGAGGCACGTTCTTTGAAACTAAGAGGCCGACGGAGCACCGGAAACCTCAGCTCTTTCACACTAATTGTTCTCTTCTGACAGACATTTATTAATGACTTGACATCTATTTGTGTCTGCTGAGGATAACACCTCATTAACCAGCCACAATGGTACAATCTAGTCGCACTGGATCCTTTAATCTCAAAAACAAAACGGAAATTCTTTGCGTACTTTCACCCAGTCTTAGATTAGTCAGATTCCTCTTCCTTTCTAATTTGCTTGTCAAATGGGCATAGCGATTAAGTTGGTGAATTAAGATAGCTGGGAGGCCCATTTGTTACAGAAAAAGTCTTGTTCAGCTCTAAAAGCCTTCTCGAAAAGCCTTTTGTGGTAACTGTAAAAAGGGCTTTAAAATTTTAAAGCGATTTCTCTTTTTAAAGTAGAGGCCGTAGACGTTCGCTCTCAGCAATGTCTGTGGCATTCTTATAACTCATTAAACCTGACTTCAGATTGCGTATTATTTTATTTGCTCTGGATGAAGTATTTCACGAACCTGTAGGATGGTTAATGTGGTCATGAGCTTGCTTATGTAAGTACCAAAACAATTTTGCCCTGGAATTCTGGTTAGTAAGTGCTTACTAACCAGAATTCCAGCATCGTATCAAAGAAAGTAAGCCCTAATAATATAAAATCCCCGACACGAAACGTTTAAAGGTTTGTAAAATCAGTCTACGTTTCAAATTCGGAACAACTGAGAGGTTTTCCTGGTTTACCTGGCTGCTTCCTGCTTGATGAAAACATCTCGTTCTAACTTTAATACCTACTTCAAAGGGTAATAAATAAATACCCGCACAGCAAGTGTCCCATATGTTTCAAGTAAATGGTCATCGTACTTCAAACTCGGTGCGATTATCCCGATCATATGCATCACCTTTCTGTTCTAATCGGGACGTACAATTAAATTTCTAGCTGCATGGATAGTCGGTGTACACATTATATAAACAATGGTAAAATGAAAGATGCATAATATAAGTATAGTTTAAGTGAGCATGTCATAGGTTGGCTTAGTTGGCTAGTCTACGCAATATTTATGTACCCCATCACCCAAGGACGAGATTTAATATAAGATTAGAAAAGGGCATTCATTATTTCTTATTTCAAAGCAACTCGGAACGGAGTCCAACATTTGAGAACGGTGATCTTACATCTCACAACATGATCTGGAATTCCTTTGGCAAGGCCTAACCAAAGAAGACCTAGCTAACAAATCCTATATTTGTAAATTAAATGAGGTAGAACCAGAAGTATGGAGCTTGTCCAAGAACCAAGCCAATTTACCCCACCTTGCAATTAAGTATAATTAGAGGAAGTAATCCCTAGCACGGCGAGAGATTCACTGTGCCTGAATTTCTCCTACAAGGTCTTTCCGTTCTGACCCAAAGAAGCTCGACAGCAATGTCGACGTGTGTGTATAGTTTAGTGTGGGAATCAGGAAACTCTTAATGGCCGACTACTGCTGATGACAACGCTTTATGAGCCAAACTCACACGATCAAGCTATTGTAAAAGTTGGCAAATACAAGGCGGATTTATTTATCGACGTGCCTAATAGTTACGTGGAATAATTGCTGCCACACCCACATTTTCAAGCTAAGAGAATTCTGCCATTATTTAAAGGCAATTGAGGTCATGTGTGCTTCGTTTAGAAGTCTACTTGAATTACCACATGACATTTTTCATCCCAACTGTTCCGAGTGGTTAAGCTGGTTTCTTGAGTTCATTGCCAATGCATTTATTTGAATAATGACTAAGATAGGTGAGATAAATCATTTTATGGAAGAAATTAAGCTAGGAAAAGGAATGGTCGACTGGTCTGCTTAATTATTTTTACTGTTTCCCTGTATGTTGACACTGTACAGTTGATAATATCAAAATTTGCAATGAAAGTCAGCTGATAATGTTTTATTGGGTACACATTTCTGATGTTTTTGTTCTCGCTAATTAGTAATTGGTTCATGATATATTTGCAACCTTTATTCAGCAAAGCATACGATCGCAAGCAATGTCACGCTTATCGTTAAAGTACTTACAATTAGTGTTTATTTAATCTGTTCAAGTTTCCAGTGTGTTTTCAGCTGAGAAAGAGACCACATTAATTGCGAGAGAGTCATTAAACTTAGTTCGTGCACAATATCTTTTATGCATTTCTCACAAATCAAAAAATAACATCCCCTAGCCCTGTATTACATTGGAATACATTTCATTATACAAGACGCTATTCTTCAAACAGTTTCCTCGCAATCCGAAGTGCTTCGTGGAGGTTTTTTTATTGCCAACACTAGCGGCATTTGATAAATGTAATATATTCGTTGAATCATTTGTTAATCTATCTGGAAAGGGTAATTATAAAAATACTAGTTTGAAAAAGAATGTTCAGCTTAGCCTGAATCCTCTTTGTTTCAAAGAAAAAAGACGAAGAAGAATAATTGGCAACGACAGGCTTTCCCTTCATTCACCTATTTCAAGCAAATTAGGCAGTATCTGTTCAGACTAAAAATCAATAAAGTAGTGTGAACCAAAAGTGCAAATATTTGCCTGAGCCTCTCACTCAGGGCAAAATTAGCATTTTACGATAGCATCAAGAGTTTTCTAGTAGAACCAAGAACCAACTTTCCCCAGATCCAATGATCCAAAGCCTTGACGAAGCTCACTACTCCGTAAGTTCGATCCTTCTATATAGTTCTGTGGTTCGATCTTTTGCGGGGTATTCTGAGATAACACATCGTCAGCAACCCTGCTAGGATAAATTGAATCTACAGCTCAGTGTAAAAACTATAAATTATACAAGTAATTTTTAGGTAAGCGGTAAGCAGATGTGTATCGCTTGCTTGGTGCTCCAAAGAATCTTATCGATCCCTTCGCGTCGTGCTCTCACATAGCTGAGCACTTCTCAAAAAGGAGTTTACTTTCTTCTTCATATTAAAATGGCATAATCTCCAGTCGTGTATACAGAATGTCAAGGGTTGCAATGGATATTTCTGTAATCTTCCCACCACAGAATTCAGCCCCGCTTTGTTCGTGTGTAAGTGTAGAGAGGAACCATTGAGATTTATGTCTCCGTTTTGTGTGTCACCAGCATTCACAGAGACCCTTTTCGTAAACTGCAAATAAAGCATTTTCGTCGTCTTCCGGTATACCGCAATGACAGACCTCTTAAACTTTTCAATCCTATCATGGCCTCCGTTTCTCACTTTGTTCTGTAGAACCCAGAAGCTATTCTAATGTGAGGTAAAAGTAGTTTCAAGAAGCAAAAGGGGATCCTATTGTTTCCGAAACATGTATAAGAAAGTTCAGAGCAACGCATTGTCTGGTGTAATTAATTGCTTCGATAATTCCATCTCTGTTTCCACCTCCGACCATTTGCATCTCAATGGGCTCTAGGCGATTCGCTTCCTTCCGCAAGGAAAAGTGAAATTACAGAAGGTAGAAAGTGGAAGGAAAGAGTTTGGTGAAAGTAATCTACTTTAGAAGCCATAATTCAATCTACTTTTATTTCAGCTCAAGTTCTCTTTCAATAAAACTCGCCTTTGGTGCTAAAAGTGCATTGTCGGGAGATGGAAGCCCCTCAAGGTTAGAGGTGATTTAAAATACAATGTTTCTTATTCAAAAAGACATGTGTATCATGGTAAGAATTTCCTCCTTCAGGATTTATCTACTTAACTTTACTCCTATTGAAATTGAAAGGCTATTGATGTGAAGTCTGCAAGAGATTGGGATGAAATATTATCGATTATATCTTCACGATAACTGCACGCTTGAACAAATCCACAGCATTGACTGCGTTCAGTTGGAAATCAAACTGAAAAAGATCAAAGAAGCGAATTATATGCACACAGAGGGACACATAATTCTTATCGTTCCAAGCTGATTTCAAAAGATCTCTAAAGATTTGGTTCGGATGAGCAGACGGGGTAAAGTCTGAGAAAGTTTGGAGACACAAAAGTTGGGAGAAGGAGGAGGAGGAGGAGTTTTAGAGAGACTTCTATATTAAGCTACAGATACTTCACTTATTTCTTTTTAAATCTTCTCATAGATCTCTAAAAACGTTAGAAAACGAATAAATGAAGAGTAAAGGATGATCAAAGACTATTCTGATGAATGCAATAGTACTCTGTTTCTTCAAACCCGATGCAAAATCTTTTATTCCACTGATCCCATTCGGCGAGCCTTCCAAAAACAGCTTGGTCAGTGGGGAACAACAATCACAAATGTGAAGTGAGGTTTCCTCCTTCCTATAGATTCATCTGCTTGATAAAACTCTCTTTCAAAGCAGACTACAAATTAAGTGGAGCGAAAAGAAACATCGCACAACTCTTTTTCTTTAATCAAAGAGTAGGAAAATGAATGAAAATAATCTCTCAACTCTCAGACTTCCTTTCACTTGAATTTTGCTTCAATAAATATAAAAAGAGAAAATATTACGTTGATTAATAATCTCGCAAAACTCTCTCTCACTCTTTTTCTCTTTGTTGAATGTTATTAAATATTCTGACTGTTATAACCACGTATCTGTTTACATACTCTAAACAAATTTTCAAGACTGGAAACTAAATCTAATCAGAAGTTTTTGTGTTTTTGTTGAACCAACGATGAAAACCTTTCCCGTTTCTTACATTGAACAGTGAATTGAGTTTCACCAGTTCTTTTTAATCTTGTTATTATCTCTGACACTCACAAAAGCACCTCATTCTTGTGTTAGATTTGAATCTCTTCCTACACACTACAGAAGACCATAGACAAAGCTTGCACCACCGAAAGCCTTTGATTCATGAGAGTGTATGAATCTTTTAAGAGGAGTTATTCATGCATAGGAACTATTTACAACTTGAGATATACTGCGCTCATGTGTTAGTACATGAAAGTTTGTGCATCACAAAACTTTTTAGAATTTTCCCTTTTTGCATGAAAGTTTTAATCCAACGTGAAATCGTTAGTGTTTCACCCATAAAATGTGTTTGGGGGTGGCAGACAGGTAAGCTGTCACGCTATTGCTCCATTCATCATTAGGAAACCATCACCTTTCGATGTACGAGTGTAATTCATTTCCGGCTATTGTCTATCAATAGTAGACTAACTACGGTGAACAGTCAATCGATCGTTCCTTCGCCTGTAATTTATTTCATCAGTTCCCAAACGTGTGCCCTTCCCTAACGAATAATGCTCCCGTGTTTGGCAACATAATAATAGAAAGCTTAGTGCCCGTACTATGTAGTACTATACACGCAGGCAGATTATTGGCAACCAAGTATCTCTCGTATCTTTCGATAGAGAAATCGCAATGTGTTATAGTGAGATTATCTACCAAATCAATAATCAACGGAAGTTGAAGAGCCCAAAGCCCAAATAGTTTTCTCCTTGACTGAAACCAAACTACATTTCACCAACAAGCGGATTGAAGTGTCGACTTCTTCAAAGTCATAACCCTTTGTGATGCTACTTGACATGTGTCGAGGAAGAAAAGCACTTGTTCAGAAAGAAGAAAAGAGAAGAAAAACTCGGAGAGTGCAGTGAAATATACCCTACGTGTCCGCGGCTTTTGGGAGGGACGGTCTTAACCGCACCAAAATCATGTCAGAGATCAAAGAGCCACAATAGAATTGGTGGTTTTTTATCACTTCCCACACTCAGTTAAGAGGAGCTATCAACAAAACTAATGCGAGGCTAAGTGTGTAAGCCCCTAGGAAGATAATGAGATTGGTTGAGACAGTCAATTGGCCCGTTTTTTCCATTCAACTTGGACATTCGTCACAGATCAGAAAGAACATAATGGTAAACTGAGAATGCTGTGAATGAAAGCAAGAATGACAAATTGGCTTACCTCTGCAGAGCTTGTTGAGCTAATGAGACGTTCACTGCACTTTCACTAAGTGGTCACCTGAATAAATCGTACTACTTTGTCACTTTTAGATTTCTGTCAAAAACACGTTGACCCAAATGTTAGTTGGAAACTCAATTTTCGATCGCCAACTTGCTGCGTTAGAAGCGAATTATCTCTACTAGCCCATCAATAAACGTTATTTTGGAAGGAAACCACTGCCGAGTTGCTTTGAATCTACACCAAGTGTTAATATAAAGTCATATTAAGGTGGAGCGAAATCATTTGGAGGTCAATTGGTTTTGCATTCAATAAAACATCCCTCGTTCAAACTTTATTATTTCCTGTGGCTGGCTCGGAAATCAATAACCACAAAAAACACCGAATTCTGTCTAACTGATTAACTTTCTTCAAGATTCAATTAGTGCAACCTGAAACTTCTTTTGAAAATAAATGAGAACCCTAGGCTTACTACCTTGAGTTATAGAATACTCTCATAAGCTTTTGAACTTTGGAGTTCCTTTGCTATCAGAGAGATGAGAAATTGCTTGTAATAAATAATTGAGAATTAAAGAAAGCTGAATTACTTTGATAATTCAAGAAGACGATTTGTAGACTTGTGCCAACAGGACTTTTTATATTTGAAATAACCCGAAAGGCCAATCTGTATCTTTAGCTTTCACTTGGAGTGCAGAGGCGTGAGCTTTCTCCTTTTCTGTTGACTCCTTTCTGGAAATGTTGTTGCATGGACTGTCTCTCCACGACTGGCTTCTTTTTAGAGCAAGCACAGCTTTTTCCTAAGCAGAGGGTGTCCTTTTGCTTAATGCTCACCTTTCTCTCTATAAGCTGTGCAGCCTCTGCAACTCGAGAATGGCTATGCAAGGGCATTTCATACGCCACACGAGTGTCATCTTCGCTTAAGGGAACCGTTTCCATTGCTCATTCTGCTAAAACTTCAAATAAATTTGAAGAAGAAATTCCAACTATGGCTAACCATTACACTGCCTAATGTTTTAGTGATATAACTAGAAGAATATAACCCATAAAATAGAAGCAGCAACTCAACTAACTGCGGTTCTTGTAACGCATGTAATTTTCTGTGGTATTTCCAATAACCATCTTAATTTTGTATCCCCACGTTTCATTATTACTGATAATGATTTCAGTGCCAAAAGTTAACACTGAGTTTTCATTCAAGGTCTTATTACAAGTGAACCAAACGACGAAATTAAAGCAGAAGAAGTTTGATACTTTAACGAGTGCCTGTGGCACTTGCTTCGATCAATATCTGCTGCTGCCCATATTCATTGCCACCAGTCACCAGTTTGAACTCTTCTTCCGGCTGGTTTTCTATCAGAGTAAACTCAAAACCAAAATATATGCTATTTCTTGCAATAATATTTTTCTTTCAGAAGCATTTAACGATGTATTTATAGTTGGTTTGGTTTACAATCGTCTGTTAATAAAAAGTCGTGTAAGGATCTGTAAGCACATGATGAGATATGAACTGCCTTCTGGAGCAAACATCGTTTTGGAACATGTCCAGTCATTCTGTCAGCCGAAGTGTCGTTGGGTGAATGCAAAATCAAGAGTGTCCTTCCTACATCCTCCAGTGTAGATTTGCATCCAATGGCAGTGCATGTGAACTCTGCGGAATGTGGAGAGATAAATTGTCGTGTTCACGTCCATTTTATTCGCTATCGTCTCCTAATATACTTTCCTTATCTTAACTTATTGGTCTGGTTTGTACGAGTGGTAAGTTCAGAATCTCGTTATTTATACAATCATTATCATCTTTATCGTCCCAAACTTACGACACACGAAAGATGCACAGCAGATGAAATGTGGCAGATTTCTGAAGAAAAGCTCCTCTGTTTCTCACATTCGTGTGAAGTACAGAGTATAGGGTCCGTAGAAAACATGGTGGGCAGGGAAGAGAAAGTCGTGATGACAATGGGAGATAATAACGAGGTATGTCGTTGACATTCAGGAACTGTATATGTGTGTGGTGTACTTGAAATCTCATTAAACTGCTCACGAAGTGAAAGATCGCTTACATCTTGTCTGAGTGCATGCAATCAGCTTCTTCCCAAACGGTCTTAAAGTGGTTTCGATAGGCGGCATGTATTTCACTCGAACGGTGGATAGCAGAATGTGTGGGGTTGCTAAAACATCGATAAATTCCAGGCCATCTGTTCTAACACACGACTGGAAGTGGTTTGCATATACAAAGAGATGAAAGAGATCCTTCGCCTGAACAACTTTCTATAAGTCGTAAAGACAACCGCATCGTCTTCCTTGCAAGGGTATTGCACACTCGAACGATCACAAATATTCGTTTGGTTATGTTGAACATGTTAAGCATCGCAAGAATTAGAATCATCTCACAAGATACGTGGAATGTAAACGGTTATTCGCAACCTGCACCCTAAGCGTATCTTCCTGAGTGCCCTTCTGTTTAATCCTTCAATATTTTGGTCGATGCAACGTGGTCGAAACTCGGAAGTTGGAGGCTTTTGATTTTGGTTCTTCATATTAACATTTCATTAAACGGCTTATCTCCTACGGGAATTTGGGAACCAAGTTACCTTGCTGGGAATAAACTCGTAATCCTCGTTGTACTAGAAAGACTCATAACGACGGACTCAATTCGTTAGAAGTTCAGTGAGTTCTGATATCCCTTTCAAGGGAACCCCATTTGTTCAATATTGTAAGCCGTCCTACCTACACGTTACTTCAATTACGCCTTCGCGACTTTGTTGTAAGCTCATACAAATCTCAGTGTTCATGTATTCCCACAATATTATCATGTTGAAACAGCCAATGAAAAAGTTATTAAATTATTTCAACAATTCCAACCTCAGAAATAATCCAATTCGTCCAATTGCATTTCACTCAGCAAAACGGATTCTGGACAACAAACCGAATTCACAGCATCATGAACAGTGATTGACACGTGGGCAAAATCACCGAATTCTCCATGAGATTTCAAGCTTTTGTACCACAGCAGCACTAAAACTCCATTTCGTAGTTGATAAATACCTTACACAAGACTAGAGTCGGATGATCTGTGTACCACAATTCTTGCAACTCTGTAACTCTCTGTACTTTGTACACACGTGTTACAAGTTACAACTCTGATGACTCCGAAGTATCGGGTGGAAACAGGCATGAAAGGTTTAAGGAAGAAGGATGAATAGTGTTATGGTTCCGATGAAGTGTAATACATTCCATCATCATTACCTTAAAGTTACTCAATATACTCATTTCTTCAGTTTAATGAGCTTCCGTTCGGCAAAGAGGAAGGACGATGTTGAGGGGGAGTTTCTGCTGCGTACAACAAATCTCACACCGGATTCTTCAACTCAGTCATCAGCTCGTGGCTTGAGTAGGTGCAACTGTAAAAAGATGATGATTGAATTCCGCAATCCATCATCAAGGCTGCAAGATCCTTCACTTTCACCCATCCATCATTTCTCTCTATAACTTATCACTTATCAGTTTATTACGAGTTATTCGCAAAGAACACAAGACATTCTCAGTTCCTTAATAAAGTTCAATTTACTGTTTCCTTCGGATAGGCTGCTAGAAGGCTGATGAAAGAAAGACACCTTTGACATTTTACAGCCAGCTCAGATAAAAGTATGATTAATTTTGATAATAAATTGCACAAGCATTCTTCATTTAAAGAGATGCTTCTACACAGGATAAAAGCTTACGATCCATACAATCTGAGCTTTTATCATCTTGTACTATCATAATAATTACTTACAGATGAGATGGATGTAATTTCAAAGATGAAACTGAATCCTATTTCATTGACACATATCAGAATAAGCTGAAAATGTTTTCTATATTGAGCCGAACAAAGCTTCCTTCCTACTTGGTACAAAAATCGCTATTGTTCATTCGAAAACCTACGATAACAAGAAACAAGGATGAAACTGATATTTCTTTTTACCTGGGCCGTCGTCGCAAAATAAACACATGGAATACAGAACGAGGAAAATGTTGATCTGCTTGAGCTGTTTTGATTCACGAATATTCACGATACACCCAACGAAGCAGAAAGCATCTGGAAAAGTCCCAGAGTCCCAGCAGATAAGCGGAACCTAATCCATCCATTAGAATACTGAGGAAGCCCGAAAAGCTTGAATAAATATTTTAACAAGTACTCCAAACATCTGGAGGGAGACGCCAGGAGAAACTGAATCCCACTTGTCTGTCGTATTTCATGAAAAGGACTCAGCCTGTGTTCACATTCATTACAATTAAGAGACACAAGTCAAAATAAAGTCTTTAATTGGTCTTGTCTCTTGAAGATGTTAAATGATTAAATATGAGTCTTTTTAAATGACATTTAATCCGTTTAGCGACTCTTGGCATTCAGACTAGCCAACCACTTTTTGGTATTCCTGCAACTCTCTCGAGTACAAAGAGGACACGTCATCAATAATTGCGGAGTTACTCTCGTGTTCTTCTCCAAATGGTCTTTAACCAAGGTAGCCAATCCTTTAATAAATATCGGATGGTCGTTTGGGCACTCAGCTCTTTTGATGGTAACCCCAACCTGAAACGCATGCAAAGTTTTTAACCGCAATATTCAACTGCACTTTAATGCAACCACATAAATGAAAGTGATTTCAATTAATCATCACCTTCTTCGCAACGTCCTCAGTGTATTCGATATCCAACTCGTGAAGAGTTTCTATGTGTTCATTCACAAAGGCAATGGGAACCAGCACCACATTCTTGAGATTCTTCTTCCCTAATGCTGCAAAAGTATGGATGAGTAGATTAACGGAGTGTCATTCATCAAAATTTCAATTCAGGTTACATGTAAAAAATACCATTGATGGCATCTTCTGTTTTTGGTTCCAGCCAAGGCACAGGACCAACCTTGGATTGCCAAACGAGACGATACGGGTAAGCAAACCCGAGTTTCTCCATTACGAGCTGAACTGTGGCAGCCACTTCCATAGGATACGGATCGCCCCGGTTTACGGCCTATCAAATTACATGTGTGCGTCTCAATGGAATGCACTCTTTCACCAATGATCTACACTTCTGTTAAATACCTTCATAGGAAGAGAATGTGCAGAAAAAAGAATTACAATAGGACCCTTCACTGGTTGCTCGAATTTTTTAATTTGGTCCTTGATTCTCTCCGCAATTGTCTCCACAAGATGTGGATTCGTTCCCCAGCGATCAAGTACACTCCAGTCGATTTTAGAGCCTCTTTCGGTACAGAACTTGTATAACGCTGTTACTGAAGACCCACTGGTTGCACAACTGTACTGAGGGTATTGCGAAAAAGCCACAGCCCTTTGAACTCCATCACTGTACCATATAAATTAATGTTTAGTAACTAAATAATAGCCGTCTGCTCTCAACTGTGAAGCAGATCATTCAAAAAACATGAACTTGGCTATGAAACAGACTGACTTTTCCATTTGCTCCAGAGTCTTTTCAGTTAATGGCTCTGCATACCGAAAACCCACGTAGTACTTGTGGGGTGCGGTTGAGGGACTAATTTTATCAAGTTCAGCACACATGAGCTCACCTGTAGTCGAAACCCAACATTACTTATGCATTTCTATTAGTCTTCGAGCCTTCGTAGCATAAAGCCACTATTTTGCGTTTGCACCATCGTACCTTGTTTCTGTGTCCATTTCAATATGGGACTACCTCCTCCGATCTCAGCGTATTTCGCCTGGATAGCTGGAGTTCTTCTTGTGGCGATCCACTTCCCTAGAGCGTCTTGGAATGGCAGTTGCAAGATATCCTGCCACAATTAGATATTTTATATTTACTGAAAGATGAATATAGTTATATAGTAGATAAATGCAACAGCTTTGCAATTTGCAACGATAATATAGTGTAAACAGACGAGAGACCTTATCTTGAAACAGTCTGAGGAGGAAAGGGCCAACTTCATCGAGTGTCCGAGGTCCTCCCATATTTAGCATAAGAATACCCGTCCCTTTCCATCGGACTCCCGTCAGTCCACAACTTCCAAGCCTTGGATTCCCGGATATCACCCGACCTACAACCTTAGGCAAGCTGAGCATTGCGAGCACTTCTTTTCAAACCAAACTTATAAACTTATTTCAAAGTATTAGAGAAGGATAGATATGTTAGTGTTAGTGCATCCGGCTAGAAACAAAAAACACCTGTTGATTCTCTCATAATAAATGTCTGTATTCTGATGAACTAGCACTCAATATAAACTGGCAAACCTGGATTTATATAATGCAATACAAATTTTATCTTCCAGCCTCACTCTCTTCTCACTCAATGCTCATCTCATTGCTCTCTTTCATTTAGTTAATCTGAAACCAGTAAGCCAGTAATGCTCATAAAGGTGGCCACTGGACACGGAATAAAAGCTTAGAGTGTTATTACATGAATTCACAGTAACTTTCCAAATTATTTGCCCAATTTCTCATTTCATCCTTCCTGGAGATTCTGACAAAGGGTTTGTGGTAAAAGACTTATCAAAAGCCTAAGTGCTGCACTAATGTATTTTTAAATCATGAATTCGAAGGAAACACTTTGGCGTACAAATGGAGTCTGTCTAATACAGCTTAAAAGTATATTTTATTGAAGTTTTGCTTTTGCGTCACAGTTGTATAATAGTTTAATATTATAATAATGACGTCTAGTTGGAATCGTCATATGCAATTTAGATGTAATTTGTAGGTGCGGATTTTTTAGACGTTGGTTTGTATGGCAAGGTTATTCTGTGAAATACTGCGAATTGGTAATAAATAAATTACCACGCCTAGTGGCATGAAAAGATCGTATGTGTGGTATGGTTTTTACAAAGAGCTGATGTAAGGAAGACCTAATTTAAGATGTAGAAAGTTTGGTCCTTTCACAACACACCAGTTTAATGATTATAAGATCGGATGTACTTTGGTTGGCTCCCAAAACTTTCATTTCATGAAGAAGTATCCAGGATGGCATGCTTTACGCTTTCTCCGGAAGTTAAAGCCCCACAAGATCCGGTCACTGTCAATCTGGTGGGGGATTGTATCTTTAACACACAGAGAAGCAGACACACTCATTTACTTTGGAGCAGAAATTAGAATCGCCAACTTTTTTTGGAATGCTTCCTCAGATACGGATGACACTCTCACAACACTAACATACACAGATACGGAGTTTCCACGTGAAAAGACAGAACTACAATAATATCCGTTCCAAAACCCAAAGAAATGGTGGAGACTCCGCATGAACTTTCATTGCAGACTCAGAAAAGTGAGGTTTCTCTCCACTGAAACTCTGACAGCCAACAGCAATAAAACTTTACGGGCTCTTCGTTGTATCATCCCTACTTTTATGGCTTTTTGCGTCTTATAAGAGTAAATTAAATTCCCAACAGGCCGCAGGTTGTAGGTCACTATTGTCACTACTCGCTTTTTTGATTTAGATAAGGAGACATGCATCTTTGTCACGAAGAGTTATTAGATTTCCAACGAAGGTAGCTGTGCAATAGACATGCAGAAAGCTCATAACTCAGCGGACTCAGCCTTGCGTCTGCACATGTTAAAACAATAATAATGTCCCGTTGTTGCCTATGCACTCTCCGTTCTTCTGATTATATTTTCATCACCTTATAGAATTCGTGTGTCATCATAATCAGCGTATTAATTTTTGTTTTCTCCGAGTTTGTATTAATTTTATTTCTGTGTATTACGAAACTGCGGCGTACGCAAGCAAGGCCTTCAACTTAAATGCAAACTTTATGTCGTCTATCTAGTGTTCTAGTAATTAGCATATCTTAATTTCATGAATGAGTTCATGAATATAATAAACATTAATCTCTGAATGCCCCGAAATTATGCAATTTTAGTCTGGTTCAACAGTTTTAACATCATCGCCTTATTCGTTTAAGTAGACGGACTTAAAGTAAATTAATTCAGGACCTGGGCTATTTAATTTAGAAAGTGAATCCAGCTGGAGCTGATTTCGAAAGGGCTTTATGTTTTAATGATACCGGAGAAAATCGTGTGCATTCAGATTTAATTGAGATTGAATTTTGTGCGATTAGCTGTTAATTCAAAGCTTCTGTAGCCTTTCCACTGGATGAAATTGGGTACAGATGCAAATGTGCTTAATGCAATATCGAATTTACCAAATTAAACAACTAGAATTTCAACATTATCATCTCCGCTCACATGTCTGCATAATTATGTAGGGCATTATGGCACACAAACCAATAATAACGACAAAACTTGTCTGAAATCTGCTAAACGGGCAAAAGTGTTAAGAATAGATTAAAGTTTAAAAAAAAGTGAAACCAGCTAATTATTGTGAAAACAAGCGTTAGTATTTCGTTGTATCATCGCAGAACAGCAGATGCATTAATTTTAACCTGCTCTTGTGTGGAAAGGTAAAAATAATCGGCTTTGAGTTTTGGGATTTGGAAATACAGCTTGTTATTGAATATGTAAGGTCGGTGTTGTGGGAGATATTTTACTCTGCATGCTGTCTCACAGGAAGACAAGTATATTCAATCGATTTCAATTTTACGGACTGGAGTGCAAAATAGGGCAAAGTACTTAGGAGAAAGTACCGTATTCTACTTCCCCGAAATAAAGATAGAGAAGTCTAAAAATGAGTTGTTTTCTCCTCGAAGTTTCTGCGTTTCAGCTCTTTTATATGCTAATATAAGAAATTACAACTTTATCATGCCTCATCGCACACAAATGTTAACCTTCACCATCTCCCATTTTCTGTGTAAGTGGGTTTCTATTGATTTAAACATAAACCAGCTAGTCACACAAAATGATCTCACCTAGACCATTCCTTACATTGTTTTCATTTCTTGCTGTTCGAGGGTTCTCCAACTGATAGATTATAATCTGTTATCGCCACAAGTACAATTGTATAAGCTTATTTTTTAACGCGAGCTGGGGACACTTTTTACTCCAAATGATTAATGTATTGTTGCTGCGAGAGTTCTTTACTTTCCATCATAATGAAATTTCCATTAATGTCTTTAGAAAGCTTCCCCAAACACTTAATGGTGTTATGCTATTTACTCTATAAAAGGAACATAAATGGATCAAGTTGGGATATTCTGAGAGCTTTTTACACCATTTTTCGTAGACGTAAGAGACTTATAAAACGGAAAATAGAGAAGCATTCCCTTTCATAAATTTCTGTACATTTGCACGCACACCAGGCAAGAAAGCAGTCCACTAATTCCATTTCCATTGAGTATATTTTGAAAATGAGGAAGCTGGAGTTATTCGAGCTGCTTCTAAAATGTGGACTGTGCTTACCAGGCAGTTTAAATTTCTCAAAAAAGTGGTTCAAATCCGTATGGACTGTCCTTAGCATACTGGGTATTATTTTAACAATTGGAAATGGGCTTCTTGCTATCATCAATTGCCCCTCTGTTCCAAAACCTCCTTTGACAAAAGATTATAGTACTAACCCCACGGAAATACCTCAAAGCATAATCTCAATCAAGTATAGCTCTACTAACAACTCTACCACGAAAATTATGCCATTAAATCTTCCAAAAAAATATTGCATTTCCGATGTAAAGATCCCAAACCCTACACACACTGAAAATGAATCTGACAACAAAACAATTGAAGGAGAAGGTCCGGGAGTTATAGTGGACATTGCCATGTCGAGCTACCAACTGCTACTTTTTGCGACAAATGTCTCACTTAGGGTTCTTTTGCTTCTAACTTTCCCCAAGTTACGAAATACATTGCAAACACTGGTTACCTATTCCGATACACAAAGGATCACATGGATTCAAGCAGCTCAGCATTGGACTGCTTATGAAAAAATATTTCTTGGACTTATGGTCGCGTCTTTAATCGAACGGTATGATCATTAATCATTATTCCCATTTCCATACATTATTAGATTTTCAATTTTCTACACTATTTGCTATTTAAAGAGAAATTGAACCCTTGCTTGACGTCACACGTATTCTATCTTCTACTTGCTCGTTGGACTGGGGATCGTTTGCTTTAGAAATACTTAGGGCCCAAAGCCAAGCATTATTTTCACTAGATTTCATTTCAGACTCTCTTACATTGATTTTAATGGGGTTTATTGCCACCTTCGTATACCTCTTTGATAAACAAGCCAACGGTAAGTATTTATCAGGAGATAGAAACCAGCTAACGGAAACCAGAGGCTCAAAACCTGTGGAGAACATGTTTGCTCTTTCATTGCGGAATCATAATGGTAGCAGAAGAGAAAGTAAGTTTGACTATGAAGTCACAACTTACAACCGCAGCTTTTGAGGTGATGGTGGTATTAGGAATGAATATTGATAATACAGGAGACGGAATCAAGTTTGCTGTAAGCTCTGGATGGAGTAGGAAACTAATCTCTTCTGAATCCTATTCAGGTGTCGACAAGACATCTCACTGTCATTCTGAATCCCTCCAAGAAGAATTCAGCTACAGAATTAACTTCTATTTTGACACAGTCTGCGTCTGGAGACGCTGTGAATTCGCCTCAGGATTCATTACTCTCATAATTTTCCTCGAACTGACTACAACATTTTGTCTCAACACGTTTGTGGGAATTGCTGCGGCTTCAGCATCAGGAATTTCCAACCCGAGAACCTGGGGCTCATTCTTCAGAGCTATCATCATAATTGGGAAAATGATATGTCTTTCTACTTTGGCGCAAACTCTACCTGATTCAGTACATAAGTACCTTCTTATTAAAGTAATTATCGTATTGCATAGTGTTTTGTGAAGAAGTTGTGTGCGTCATTGATATTTTTAGATGGACAGCTTTGCTAGACAACTTCTCAAGCTCTCTTGGACATGTTTAGAATCAGGAACTATGTTGTCGTTGTCGTCTAGAGTGGGAAATTGCATTAGTCCGCTATATGACACTAATCACATTAAACGACTGGAAGACTCAGCAAATGGCAAAGTTTTAAAAAATCAAAGCATGTCACAAATTGTTGCTTACATTGAAGGCAATCCTGTTGCGCTCTCAGCTCTGGGCTACTTCACTATTTCTAAGTCAACTCTGACAGCAGTAAGTTAATGCAAGCAAACGTGTCCGGAATCAATAATTTCTGTGCAATCAGCTGAGTCAGGAATTTTAATGGTTTTTAGGTGTTTGGAGTAATCATCACTTATTTGGTTGTTTTGATACAGTTTCATATGCAAATATTACAAAGTGAAATAAAGTAGCTGTTATACTCTTATGCAACGTGAGAAGAGTGGTAATTAATAATTCTTATTAATAGTACTATCGTCTTAGCAGTGTATTTCTGCTGAAGGGGCAAAACGGGGTAATGCAGCTAAACAGCATAAGCTACATTCAGCTTAATTACACCCTAAAGCCATCAACAGATTTGAATATTATCATTCAGTATAATTCTACAAGTAAGGTGAACAGATCATAAAGATACATGGGTTTCCATATTATTATGTGGTTTAATAATCCAGTTGGTAGTTTCTGTTCAGAAAGTTGATTTATAAATATTAATAGTAAAACCTGTTTATAAAATGCGTTCAGTAATTGTTAGCTGGAAAGAAATTTTTTACTTCAGTCAGTAGCGGGGAATCCCACGTAACATCTTGTGATCAAGGAGTGAAAAATTCGCAAAAGTAGTGATGATGACAAGCACAAGATAACAAATCACATGTTTAATTAGCTGCCTTCAAGTTGTTCTAACACATGTACAATACGGTATGATTAATAACTTAATAGACCCATCAATTTGCTAAAAAATTCTTACTGTAATAAACTTTGATAAACAGCAGTCGAATGCAGAAAAGTGGGAATTACGGAGGAGCAAATTTACGGAAACTCCTCATGGATTGCTTGTCTCCTTACACGTGACAACAGAGTATTAGACCAAAAAGGTTTGGTTACACAGATAGAATTGATTTTTTTAATGTTCTAATGAAAAACAAAAGGACACACCACCTTCATTTGCACAAAATAGATTCAGTTGGTCTACGGCCCAGCTCCCAACTTCGAAATAAATTTCAATATGACAAGTAGAAACTTGTTGCATCGAGGATGGAATGAAGTTCTAACCCATCCATAATATTCCTGGGTGCAATTAATCTATGATTCTAGTCTGTAATCTGGTTACTCTAATCAGTCTATGTCCTATGTACAGACTTCTGGATTATGAATCATTAAATCCACTTCTAACACGGAAACAAAAGTGTATGTTATTTCGGCAATAAAATAAAACTATACATATCTCAGGAGCAGCAAAAGACTCTTACCACTTACATATCTATGATGTATGATATCCGAAGAGTCAGGTAGTCTACAAAAATGCCTCATTCAGTACAAGATCATGTTTTATGAATTGAAGAAGTAAGTGTGAAAGCCATCCAGATAAATATACGGCAGACTATGCTTTATGATTGGTCGGTGAGTTACAAGAACAAAACTATTGGCAATATTATTATTAGCCCTTGAAGTTCTAGCTCTGCTCTGCATAAAAAACAATCATTCATTCCTTCATTGAAATTATTGCATGCTGCTGTACATCGCTAGGAGCGTCGAATCTTAGGTTAATACAGCACCATTTTTCTAACGACGCTAGCAGCTCCATACTTAAAACAAGATATCCTTGGATCGTGATCGTGGCCAGTGACCAGTATACGAGGCATTTCGATCAGTCTTTGAAGTACCAGTTTTTGTGTGGTTTTAAAAATTGAGATTAAAGTCATCTGACTACCACTTTATCACTCTTTCTCACTGGAGTCTGACCATAACTTTGGTGGTCTTCGTAGCAGTATTGTCCGCGACATGTGCAACTTCGAATGCTCCTAGTTTCAGTGTCTCGTCTTCTGGCTTTTGATCTTACATATTTCAAAGGTTTTTCAATTTTGTAGTTATACCCTTCAAAATGGAAGCCTCTACAGTTTTTGCCACTAAAACAGGCAGTTTTCCGAACAATTACACTCCTCCTGCAGCAGTTCAAGTAAAACGGGCAGTCAAGTCGTACTGTGAAAATGTTCCTATTCTTAACAATCTCAATATGACTGTTCCTCAAGGATCCATGTGAGTTGAAATGTGACGAGTACTATCATATATTAATATATTATTTATAGTCAATGTGCAGATAGCAGTTCCTACAATGAAAACCCTAATTATAATTCAGTGTATAGTAATTTTACAAATGAAATATCCTTTTCTCACAGATATAGCCT
Source organism: Isotomurus palustris (assembly GCA_034696625.1). Taxonomy (NCBI): domain Eukaryota; kingdom Metazoa; phylum Arthropoda; class Collembola; order Entomobryomorpha; family Isotomidae; genus Isotomurus; species Isotomurus palustris. The sequence goes on along the minus strand of JAQGAD010001136.1, from coordinate 3,305 downwards.
TCTTGGTTCCAGTGGCTGTGGGTCAGTCATCTCATGCAATTACTCTTGTTCACTTGATTATAATATATGATGATAAAACTAGAATTCGAATGATGCAGAAAGACGACAATGCTCTCGTGCATAGTAGGAACTTTACAATTGGACTCCGGAGACGTGTTTGTTTTTGGAAATAAACCTGGAAGTTCTGGAAGTGGGATTCCTGGTCCCGAAGTGGGATACATGCCACAAGTATGAAACACCTTCTTCTTTTCATTGTTGCACAATGTGTTCGGCAAATAAATAACCTCCTTTCTTAAGGGAGTAACATTGTATTTTCAACTGACTATTATGGAGACTCTGCAATACTTTGGAAGGATTTCTGGAATGACAGAAACACAGATTTCCAATAGATCTGAATTTCTAATCAACTTTCTTGATCTGCCGTCTCCTAATCAGAGGATCAGCACCCTAAGGTATGTATCAGTAAATCAAATTCCAGAGCTATAAATCGAAGATTTTAAGTTTCTTACCCAAGTAACTCAAGAAGGCGATCAGTGTGACGTGAGGTTAGTAAAATTGTATACTTTTGTGTCTAAATGTGCACACTCCCAGGTCACAAGTGTACAACGTGTGTAATTAGAACCGGTTACTTTTTTATTGGATATCGTGAAGGAGTTGTATGTAAAAATATTGAACTATATGCATTACATTCTATGGCTGTCTACCAACACACACACATTCTGAAAATTTTTAGTGAATGGAGAAAAAATTCGATGAATCTAATTTGGCAGATTGGTTTTTTCCGCGTTGGTTCATGCAGATTATAGTGATATGCAACAAATGCCTACTGGTATGCAAATTAGACGCTTCTTTATGTTACACAGTGGAGGTCAGCAAAGAAGAACATCACTTGCGGTGTGTCTTCTCCATGAGCCTCCTTTGTTAATTTTGGACGAACCAACTGTCGGAGTTGATCCATTACTCAGAGAAAGGTTCGCCCTTTTGCTTTTGCTCTCCTACGTGCGAAATTTTCATGATTATGATTGCTAAGAAAACTTCAATTTTACTCATTACTCTCTTGTTTCCTTTCTCATACTCTAGCATATGGAACCACTTGTGTGAAATTGTACAAAAAAACAAAACCACAGTCATAATAACCACTCACTATATTGAAGAAACACGTCAGTCTGACACGGTAAGGAGGCTATTCAGAGTATTCAGACACTGATTGCAATTATGTAGCCTTCGTAATAAGTAAATTAAATAAGCCTTTGTTTCCTTATGCTCAACTTGTGACAGGTTGGACTGATGCGAAATGGACGGCTATTGACTGAGAAGTCTCCTGCTCTTTTACTCAAGGAACATGGCTCGAATTTGCTTGAGAAAATTATTTTGAAGTTATGCATGAAAGATGAAAGTCTCTCGTCATCAGGTTGCAATGAAAAAAATAACTACACCCACCAAGATGATTTCAAGATAGGCGAAGAGTTGTTTAAAGATCACAATCAAAAGGTTGTCAATGTCGATGAGCCAGTGATTGGTCTCAGTTATCGAAAGAACAACGTGGAAGATGACACGAGTCTTTCGGATGTGCCATCCTTCCGGAAAAAACACAAGCAGGACACACTGAAAAACTGGTTTCTTATTAGCAAGGCTGTTTTCATCAGAAACTTACTCATTTTAATACGCGACCCTCTGTAAGTTCCCAACTTTCACTTATTGTGTATGAATGTTTTTTGACATTTCTTTGCAAACCGTCTATACTTCAGACTTCTGTACCTGGCATTTTTCTTCCCTGTGTTACACGTCGTCCTTACTTCGACCATTGTTGGCAAACTACCGAAAAACACTCCTTTTGCAGTTGTTAACCCAGAAATCAACAATGACTTCAGTGTCTGCTGGAACAGTACTGATATTTGCGATTTGAACCATCTCAGTTGTGAATACCTGGGACTTCTGGTTAAATCCAAAATCGCTCCTGTATGTTTAAAACTATCGCAGCACATGTCACTCTAATTCCAAAATAATATTTCGATAATGCTTCCACATATTCATTCAGGTGTTTTTTGACTCGGTGGAAGAAGCTTTGCAGAATGTGGAGAGTGGAAACCTGATAGGATATATGGCTTTCCCACAGAACTACTCGGAGAATATTATAAATCGTTTTGTAGATGGGCGATTCGCTCTTGAGGAGTCATTACAGCAATCGACAATAACATTTAGAATGGATATGTCCAGTGAGTAGATTCTTAAATAGTGATAAATTATGTTAAATAAGTAGCTTGCTGATAATAATTTTGACGAAGCATGTTTATTTGCGAAACAGGATACTTCACAGGTTATATTCTTCAGCAAGGATTTACAGACGTGTATCAGCAGTACGTGAGGAACATCGTTCAAGCATGTAACCAAACGGAAAATGCCTACAAAGTGGAATTACCGTTGAATGTATGTATTTAATAATTTTGCTACAGCTTGAATTAGCAATTGTAATTTGTAATACGAGTGTATAAAATTATGTTCTAGTTCCGAGCACCGATTTACGGAGAACTCGATGACAATGAAAGCATTTCTCAGAGGATTTCTCTTGGACTTCTTTTGTTGTAATTTATTCTTTTAAGCAACACTTATTCTGATTATAGAAAAAAAATTAAAATTAGTTTGTCCTGGAACAGACTATCCTATCTTTTGCCCGGATGCACTTGTGCTTATGCAATGATACAGGATAGAACTCAAGGAACCCTTGACAGAACTATGGTAGCTGGGGCGTTCAAGACGAACGTCATACTACCTTACTTCCTAACCGAAGGATTTATCGTTGTGGTCCAGACTGCTATATCGTGTTTTGTAACGATAGTTGTTTTCGGATGGGAAATTCAAGGATCCATTTTTGACTTCATTTCGATCCTCACCTTGACTGGAATAAGTGGGATGACATTAGGTAGAGAAATACAAAATCTACTTCAGATCTTTAGTCACCAGTAGCAGGACATAGTTAACGACACTTCCTTTTCGTGTTTGCAGGAATATTTATATCTCAGGTTACGAAAGATTTATACGAGGGAATGAACCTCTATATTTTCATCTTCATGTACAACGTTATTTACACAGGTAACTGGCAAAATCAAGTGCCAATATTAAGAGAAAGTAAAACTTCAGCTAACATGTATCTAATGAATTGCAGGGACATGGTGGCCAATGGATGGAGCCAACGTAATCGCTCGTACGATCTCTTTTTGCTTTCCATTGTCACACATAACAGAAGCCTTGCGTTCAATTTTATTCAGAGGGTGGACCATTACGCACATGAACATCTGGCCAAGTTA
>JAQGAD010001135.1:0-23116 GCA_034696625.1 Isotomurus palustris | reverse complement strand
CAAACAGATAAGCCACATTCCCCAAACATTCAAGTTTCACTCCTTTGTTACATTCGCACTTGAACGGATTTTTAAGTTATGAAATACGACGCTCATGAATCTATTAAGTGAAGGGTATACAGTATCTGTTTTTGTTACGTTATAATTATAATGCTATAAAGTTGACAATAAATAATTGTTATTTAAACTACGCTGAGTACAGATAGTACAGGTTTCTTCGTTTTTGTGACACAAACAGGTGTTCGAGCTGTGTCATTGTGTGATGTGATTATGGGATCGCGCAAACATCATAATTGGTGTAAAAAATGAATATACTCAATACTCAAGCTACTGCTGTGTGTGGTAGGGAAGAGAAGAGTAATAATTAAGCCTCAAAGAATCTTCAGAATGCACAGGAAGATATCATCCTGTTCCAGAATGAATGCTGAAAAATGATCTAGAAATCGAGCTGATGTCGTTCTGTGTATATTAGAGAAATGAGTGTGATCATGAATTCAATTCATTCGTTATTAGGAGTACTTCACACTAAATATGTAAATTTGGATCTACAGCGTCGACGCTTGCTCTTGCTCATTACATAATAACGAGGAAAATGTATTGGTTCTCAGTTTCCGAGCTCTGATGTGATGTTTGTATATATCTTCCTTGTATTTGCGAACTTTCTGCTCATTCCACGAAGGTCGTTTGAGCAGATTACATTACATATTTCCCTTTTAGCTAACTTTGTTAGCCTCTATCCTGCGTAACGCTAACATTCATAGTCAGTCTCATTAGTGAATCATTTGTCATCCGTGCTGTGCATATTTCTACCATATCCTCTTTCTCTTGTTTGTTGCTGGAAACTAAGTGATTTTTCTCGAGAGTTCCTGGTATAAGAAAGTTGCATACGAAACAAAGCTGCAACTCATTAACCTGAGTCCAAAATGTCGTCTTCTGATTCATTCTGGAAGGACTTCAATAGACCTGGAAGTCGAACAGGATTCAATGGGGCATTTGGAGATTCCTTCTTTTCCGACTGCTTTAACATCGTCGACAGTACTAAAACAAGCAGCAGTACGAGGAGAGTTGTCCATGAAGATGTGGCCTCTGATGTTCCTGACGAAAAAGTCAAGCCGATGTACCGGAAATCTCATCTTAGTCGGTTGAGCAGTGACGATGTATACCAGGTACAAATAAAACAACCTTGACGGTGACCTTTCCAGTCTTTTGTCTCACTCCCCACACCATTAATGAATTTTTAATGAGTTTGCATCCTATATTATGATAATATTAAGCGAATCATATATGTTCCAGGTTATGCTGGAAGTAAGTCACTTCACCCCATCCGACTTGACTGTAAAGCTTGTGGATGACAAAACAGTAATCGTTGAAGGAAAGCACGGAGAACGGAAAGATCTGGAGGGATTCGTGTCTAGGGAATTTACGAGGAAATATTTACTTCCGGAAACTGTAAAGCCATCAACGATTGAATGTTTTCTTTCATCCGATGGAGTTCTGGTTATTCGGGGTCATGCTGATCCAAGGACGTCTCCATTTCGAGACATGATGACCACGACACATGATTCTGTCATTCCAGTGTATACTAATGGCTACAGGCATGATACTCCTAGGTCGGTTTCTCCAGGTGGGAAAAGACTTCCAGTTCAGGAAAGAATCATACCAATCGCCAAAGAAGACAGACCTTCTTCTGCACGCAATGAGGAGAGATTTCGAAGTAATCTCCATGAGCATTCTTCGAAAGGACAAAAGGAAAGAACCGTTTCCTTCACTGAAGAAGAGAATAGTGCAACTGAGGATCTGTTCTCGAAGTCTTTCTCTGCAGCAACAAAAACGACGAGTAGCAATGCTACCACCAAACCGCTAACTGGAGGTGTTAGTTGGACTATTCCAGTGAATGGTAAAGGAACAATTGAAGATCCGATTATTATCAGTCCTGATCCTGTTTACAAAAGGAATGGTATGTCTATGACTATTCCAGTCCGTTCATCTGAGGCTAGTAATGAACAATCTGGAGATGTACCTGAGGTCGACCCGTATTTTGTTACGTCGGGAAGAAGTAGCCGAGCAAGCAGGAGTCCTATAAACACTCCGCTATTCAGTGAAAACGGACATAATTATTCGAGTGGACATCAGCAAGAGCCTGTAGCTTCGACTTCCAAAGGACCTTCTTCCAACTCGGACAGGACTGAATCTTGGAGAAAGTCTCAGAGACACGAAGATTTCATGGATTCGAGAAGAGATCGAAACTTCTCTTCAGAATCTCGGGACGAATTTATGCCCAGCCTCAGAGACAGACATTTCTCTTCCGAATCACGAGATCGTCTTTTTGGAAGAACGAAAAGTCATCGCTTCATGAAAGACTCGGATTTATTCTCTTCCGCGAAGAATTTGGAACAGGAAATCGAAGAAAGGTTTGGCCGACCTTTAATTCACAGAGACAGAGATTTATTTGCGTCGGACACTGGATTATTTCCATCGATTTCTCCTCTTCACAGAGAGTTTCCAGATTTCAAAGACATACCACTGAAGTCAAACGAAGAATCTTATGAAAAGAATTTCGAAAAAGGCTATAACAAGGATGGACACTGGGAGGAAAACTTCCAGGAAAAATTTCATTCCCAAAAATATGCGTCGTGGTCGTCTAATGACAGACATGTTTCCAATGAACCTCAAGCAACTGGAGTATTAATGGAAGCCAACCAGCCTCACAACGAACACAGAATTAACATTTCATCTGCAGCTTAAACCGTCTCTGAACAAAATTAAATACATTTTCCTTTCACGCAATGAAGAGCCGTATAAAGCGAATTGAACCTCATCTTCAGCCGAGGCCATGTCTACAATAACGGAAGAATACGCAGCTTAGCTAGTAAAATGAAAAATTGTCTTATGTTAGTTATTTTATTTCTTACAAAATCTTTTCAACTTACAAAAATTGTCTTTGTTATTTTATTTCTTACAAACCTCATTAACTTAGAAATTAACAATACATTCAGATTTTCAGATATTACATGGTGGGAATTACAACAACTATTACATCATTAACATCACGAGTCATTGCAATTTCCAGTTCAAAAATAATAAAAAGTAAGCGTATACTAATATAGTACAACAACAACAACAACAACTAGTTATTAAAGTTGTAAGGGTAATTTCTACTGACCGATTTTGTAGCCGACACAGATCTCGAGTTGTACAGAGATGCTCCAGACACAGTGCTCCCACCCCTGGTGGAAGTCATGTTACCTGAACTACTACCAGTGGTACTGGACCTATTTTCCTTTGAAGTCTCTTGAATAGGACTAAGATTCCTAAATAAGAATGATTTAGCATTATTTATAGCAATTAGAATGGTACGACAAAAAGTTTACAACACTTACAAAGGAAGTCGACTGACGTTTCCGATGGCATTTTCATCAGAATGTACTTCTTCCCTCATGGTTCTTCTACTACCTCGAGCTAAAACTTCTGGGCTCATAGGACCTTCGACTTCCAGCTCATCAGCAGCAAACGTGATTGCCTTGAATCGTTGTGTATGAATAAAATTTCCTCTTTGCTCATTTATATTCATAGCTGAATTAGCTGTCGCAAATTTTTCCGGTGTAGAATTTAGCAAGGGTTGGTTCAGTTGCAAATTCCGAGTCAGGTCTGCCAAATCGAAGTTACCTACTCGGTCGTTAGCAGCGTGAAGTACATCATCATCATCCATTTCGATGGCAGATATTTCTACGTCAACCTGTTTTTAACAAACAAAAACCCAACCTGTAATTCTAAAATTCTTTTTAACAAAATTTAAATTTAGTTCTAACCATTGATCCAATCGCCATACTACTTCTACCTTCCAAGTCATACTGATGCTGTCTTGAAGCAACAGGAACGACAAAAGTAGGAGGTATGTTTTCCTTCGCATACGTAGTCTGCAAAGTAGCCGGAGGCCCCATAGGTTTCGAAAACGCTGTTGGTGCCATCGGCATCGGCGCAAATAAGCTCGTAGAATGAGAGTCAGCGCAACTTTCGTACAGATTGAAAGTCAGGCCTTTCTTCGGTAGCGGGGGAGGAGGAAGGAAGCTTGAATCATCCAAAATTTCTACTGGCTTTAAAGGTAGTTTGTGAGGGATTCCATTTCCATAATGTAATAGAGGAACGGCAGCACACGTATCTTCTTTCATAAAATGAGTTGTTCCCATTCGTACACTAGCATTGAACGTTTCACCTGACGAGATTGGCGCAGACCTCCTTGATTTTTGTGCTTGATCAGTGACATGGTGAGAAAGTGGAGGAGCTTTCGGTAGAAAACTGAAGTCATCATTCGACAGTTGATTAATATTGCTATTATTGCTAGCGCCTTCTCCAGTGATTCCGTTTCCTCCGGAATTGGATGCATTTGATACAGATCCGGTAGTGGCCACTAAAGTACTTGTGGACGACGACGATGGTCCAGAACAATTCACCGCTGCAACTTTCTTCTGCTCCGCTTCTAAGCGTGCATTTAATTCCTCGTTCAATTTTTTCTGCTCGTCCAAATCATTGGATAGTTGTTCGGCTCGATATCGTTCATTTGAAATTATAACATGCAGTTCTCTGATTTTTGAATCCTGGGATTCTAATTCAAGTGTTAATTCTTCTTTAGTGGACCGCAATGTTTGAAGTTCTGTGTCTGTAGATTTCTTGAAATGGTTTAACTCTTTTTCTTTCAATACTAACTGCTCTTGAAGGTTAGAATTGCAATGAACGGCTTCTTTGAGTCTGCATTTGGACTCATGGAGTTCCATTTCAATTTTATTAAATCTGATTTTTAATTGATCTAGTTCATGTGAGAGTTTTTGAGTGTTCAGTGATTTCAGTCTCAAAGCGTCGTTCTCCCTCCACAATTTCCGTTTTCTCTTTTCAACTTGTCCGAATTCCTGACACTACACCACAATATTATTAATCAGAGACGGTTTAATTTACATTTAGTAACATATCAAGACATTTATAAACATTTTTTTTCATCATTACCACTTTCAGAGCTACGATCTGGATTGAGTTGGTTGAGCCATTACAAGAACCGTTGTAAACTGTTGAAATTGGGACATTTTTTAGTCCAGAAGTAATTGCATTTTCATTGCTCGAACGGAAATCGTGCTTAACGTAGTTAGATTGCTCCTTTTGTTGTACGTATTCCTCATCTCGATACACTAACATAAGTACAGAATAATTTTAAAATACTTATCTGCAATTTATTTTTATCAGTTTAACATTGTATGATTGCAATTCTGAAAAACTCACGCTTAAATTTCTCTACTGGAGCTTCAGTGACAGCTGGTACCACGAATTCTTCTTTAGGAATCACGATGTCAGGACGGTTCCAGGTCGACGGATCTAACTTATTCTCCTTATCAAGCGAAGTTTTACAACTAATGTCTGCCAGGGAACAACGAACAATTGATGATTGGCTTTCCACTGGAATGCTTATTTCATCCTGTATTTTGCTTCCTGTGTCACTCTGCAATAAAAAAACTTACTATACTTAATACTTTCTTTGTCATAAAATAAGTGTAAAATAATAGAATACCTCTGAGGTAGGATAGATTTGGATAGGCTTATTTGGTTTATTAGTCGGCTCTTTCACACCAAGATGCATTTGTGATTTAAATCTTAGAACAGGTAGAGCGGGTTCCAGGTCGTTTCTAAACACTGGGGCATCACACTTTGGTCCGAAAACAGGAACAGAAGCTCCAAATGCTCTTTCATTCACATCGTTCTGGCAATCCTGGGGACTTTTTCTGTGTGTTTCTGCCAGGCGTTGAGCAGTTCGATATTGCATTCCTCTAATAAGACCAAGAATTAATAGTTCTTAATTTTTCGATACAACAACAATATTATTAAAGTAGAAAATACTAATATCAAAGTACACATACTCTAAAGCGTCTTGAATCTTTTCGATAGGTTGCGCTTGTTTAAGCACTCCACGTTGAAGGGTCTTCAATGCTTCCTCAAATTTGCCTTCAGACTCTTCCAAGTCTGATATAATTAAATACATTTCAGCAACCGCGTTTCCCACTCCCTTCTCTTGAAATTGTTTTAGCAAGGCACACCTCTGAGCCGCTGGAAGGTCCTTAGACTAGAAATGAGCAAACAGTAAAGCATACATGTACAAATTGCTTGTATAAACTTTTAAAACTGTGTTGAAGCTGCCATACCACTTTCAGATATAAATCCACGAACCGCTTATCATTCGTGTATCTTGGGCTTCCACTGAACTGCTTGATGCACGCTTTAACAGTCTCTGTGAGTTTCTTCTTCAGTTTAGCCACCATCAAATTACTTTGCTCTAAAAACGTAATGAAATCAGTCCATGGCTCCATGGGGTCATCTCCTTTATACGCTGCAATCTTGTCTTCATAATTTCTAAAATAAAACAAAACTTAGGTTAAAATGCCGGTTACTATTAATATCCAGATCTATATCACCATCCATTCGCAATCCTCACCTGATCTGTTGTTCCATCTCTAGCTCGTAATCCACTACATTCTTCGACGTGTCTAGCGACTGCTGCAAAATCGAAATCTTCCGTCCCCTGCACAGTGGTTGGATATTTTCTTTGTGTGTCTCCCACCCACTATTCCGTTCTCCATCCATCCTGACAATCAACAATAAATGAAGAATACTAATAATATCAAAAGTTATTAATAAATTATTATTGTGACAGAAACCCAGTACACAATGTCAAAATCTCAATTCACAACACAAAACAATAAACTTTTATTTTACCTTATTATAATAATAAATTGTTGATAGACAACACAGGCAAATTCGACAGATTGGTTAGGCTAGAATACTAGAAGGATCCCGTCGACCTGTCGATCCTTTCCAACAACTTTTCGGCAGTCAGTAAATCGACGAAGTGTCAGTGAGTTTTGTCGAACACACACAATGAAACTGGTGCAGCAGATCCAGACAACAAGAGATGTGCAATGAGTGCATATGAAGAGATGCAACGGTCAACAGAGTGAGAGTGACTTTGTTGTGGCGCGTGAATTTGATTGGCGGGGTCTGACGCAGGGCGGAGTCGCTTGTGTTGTTACTGCCAACCTCCTCTCCGCCATCATCGCTCCACCAGCACCTTCAAGCCACCACCGCCACCACCACTGCCTCCATCATCAACAACAACAAACCCCACACAGCCTCCGTACTTGACAGGAAATAATTAATTATGGAGGCACTTATTTAGTGTTTTAGTTGGTATTAATTAAGTGATGAGGGCTGTGTGTACAAGTGTAAGGCACTGAGTTTCTTTACCTGGGGGTGTGTGTTCAACTCGGTACACTTCATTCAAGATGGGGGCTGAGATTGTGCTCAATCCTGTGCTCGTCAACAAAATTCAAAAGTAATAATACATTTCATTTACAAGGTTTTTCTTATTGACAGAGTTGGTGATGTAAATACAAAATTCGACATTAACAAATGCTTATTTTATTTTCGACAGTTATATGAATGACCCTGTGTACCGGGAGACGATTGAGGCTGCAGCGCAGTACAATTCAAGGTTGGGCTCTGAACGAGCCATGCGGTTGCCGTTTTTAGACTCTCAGACTGGTAAATAATTCTTGAGGAGCTTGAAAAATGCAAGTGTTATTTACTAGTTTATGTATCTGTAAAATGTATGATGTGTTGCAGGGGTTGCTCAAAATCATTCCAATCTATTTATGGATCCGCGACAGCGTCTTCCAGGGTTGAAGGAAGGGCAGATTTATACGTATCCTTCCAAGAGGTGGATGAAAAAGCGACGCCAGTACTTGAGCAACTTTATGCAACCTCGATTACATCTGAGGAAGGAGGCTGGTGATGAGAGAGAACCATCCTCACTTGTCCCTATTCCTGATGCTGTAGTTCCGGTACCGTCTATTATTGGAGGCCCCGGTCCTAGTGGCATACCGGAAGAAGTTAAAGAAATCGTGGGGAGCAAGGAGGAAATTAAACCTCCACAGGTAACCCGAGTAAGAGCTTGAATAAATAAATTCCATCACGTCAAGGAAGTTATAATAGGAAAGTCAACAACAACACAATCAGTAAGATGGTTTTTACTGACTGTATTACAGGAATGGTATTATGATGAGTTGGATGTTCCTGACGCTGGAGAGTTTGATGAGCCGGACGCTGATTCTGATTATGACTATGAAGAATATAGTAGCAAACGGAAAAAGAAGAAAGCTACTCCAAAAGCTCCTCGGGTACAGGATTTAACCCTCAATCCATATTTGTTTGTTATGAGGGATGTGTCTAACTATTCTTCTTAATTATTTTCCAGCAACAGAACAAAAACAAACGGAAAATTACATACGATCCTATCACAGATGCTGAGAAACCCTTTGCCTGTGATCGTAAGTGTTTTTGTGACGAAACTTTGAAATGTTAAGACATTGAATGTAAATATTGTCGTTTGGGTATGTAGTATGTGGCGCTCGTTACAAGACTCGTCCAGGGCTTACTTATCACTACACACATTCCCATAAAGAGAAAGAAGATGAGGAAGATGAAGAGATGGTTCCTGCATCTCCAAAAAGAGACGAAGGTTTTTACAGAAAGCCCACTAAATATTTTCAGCCCTTCTGACTTTGATTCCCACTGTTTTTAAGTATATTCTTTATTAGTTTCAACTTAGACGCACGCATCTTCTATGTTTTGGCTAGTTAGTAGTATTGGACTTGTTGGAAAAGAATGGAACTTTAAACGAATTAATTATTTCACACTTATAGATCTGAACCCGTTTTGAAATTCAAAGATTACAAGTCGCTGTAGCTAATATTCTACTGTACAGTTGGTACTATATCGTAGGATCTGTTTCTTAGTCAGTTTACCTCTTCTTGATCCTGAGTCATTCCCGATCACTACTTGCCTTTCCATTATGGCTACAAAGCTATGTATTTGAAACCTGTGTTGTTAATTCGTAACATTATTATGATATGTAAATGTCGATGGTTTTATAGTCGGTAACATAATTGTGGTCATAGGTTTTCACAGCCTTATCTAGAAAGACGAGAAACGCAAACTCGCAATCGCTTGAAATTGAACTATAAGTAAAGGTTAGAGAAAAATATTGAAGATTTCACGGAAAATGTATCTAGGTATGATTTCTACGAAGTAGTTCTTATAACAATAACGAACTTGTAGATAGTTTCTCATCAGCATTGTCAGCTGGTAAAAAGTGAGAAAGAGACGAACAATGATTATGTGTGTTCTTTTTATATGATTATGTTGCACTTTATTTTGTGAACATAAATATTAGAATGTTCGAAACTCGAGATAGCGTTAGAAATCTGAGAGGTAATCAAATACTTCGCTAATCGCTAAATCGGTACTATCAACCTTGAGTCTGGTTTCATGGTGCTGCGCTTATATAAGTGCGCTGAATCGGCTAATTTTGATTGCGTTAACATACGCCAGTCTCGTATGATGCTAAATATCTGGTCGCAATAGTCAGTAATAGTTTAGTCTCGTGTGCGTGATCCACCAAGACTGATGTGAATGGTCGAAAATTTGCACTTTTCCACACTTCTATTTGAAAATATTAGGCTTCGAGTTGTTCCCGATATTACGTATTAAATAACGCTAGTTATAATTTAACAATTGATCTAAGGAATAAAGACTTACTAATATCGAGTTTACGTAATTTATAAATGGTTAGATGAGTCTTTATTTTCACTTGTTGAATAAGCAGAACTATTAGTTTCCTTCAGGTTTCGGTTCATAACTCTTGTCCTACAAAATCTATTGAAAGCGTTCAGAAGTTATTCCATAGACAGTTTGGACTCTTTCGGATGTGTCGTACACATAAGGAACGAACGATCTAAATCTCTCTGTCTCTCCTTCTTGTGATCACACACTTCTGAAAGGTTAGTCCAAATTGTTTGTGGAAATAATTGCTCTATATATTCCCTTCAGCTTAATTTTGCTTATTATTTTTTTACTGTTAACTTTGTTTCGAAGAATTTTGTAGAATCGTTGTCCTCACTGACTTTTTATGTTCTTATTTTCAGCTGCACGACGCCGAGGAGGTATGCCGCCTCCAATTCTGCATCCACAGCAGCCTCTCCCGGGAGGAGGTCTCCAGCCTCCTACTTTGCAGCCCCAACAACCACTCCCCCCGTCTCACCCGCTTCATATGCAGCAACAAGGAATGCCTAATCCCTCTGGAGGACCTGGAGGAATGATGGGCCCACCTCCTCAGATGATGGGCCATGGACATCATCCGCCACCACCTCACCTTCTCCCTCAGCAGCAACCTCATCCACATTCTCAAATGCCTACGCATGGTGGACCAATGATTGGAGCTGGAATGTCCATGTACAATCACGGTGGACCTGGAGGGATGCCTGGTCCTGGTCAGCATCCTGGTCACCCTCCTCCAGGAGTTTTCATGCCTCCTCATCCTCACCAGCAGCAGCATCCAGGTCATCCACAACATCACCCCCAACAAATGCCGCCAAGGAGTATGCCCTCAAGTGTAGGACCTGCAGTTCCAGGGGTTATGCCTCCCCCAAACTCCAATAGTAATCCTCACATGCAAAGTGGAGACCGAGGCGGTGAAAGAAGTGGGATTAACGTAAATGCAGGTAGCAGCGGCGAAAATCGGAGTGTAGGTCCCTCGGCCGATGATCCAAATTTGCCTAAAAAGCCGGATGAAGGGAAACCAAGAGTTCAACCATCTCCTTACTGTGACTTCTGTTTGGGAGATGCTGGAGAAAATAAAAAGTCGGGGAGTCCCGAAGAACTAGTGAGCTGCTCTGATTGTGGAAGATCAGGTTCGTGCTTTTAATGTTATCTTGCAAGTCATTGCTGTATTAATTCCGTGATTGTTTGAATTCAGGTCATCCTACTTGTCTCCAGTTTACTGCAAATATGATCATCTCGGTGAAAAAGTATCGTTGGCAGTGTATAGAATGCAAATGCTGCTCAATCTGTGGAACGTCTGACAATGATGTATGTTAAATCTGAGTACACTATCAATAGTATGAATTATGACATCAGCGAATTACTTATGTTACAATGTGCGATTAATCTCTTAGGACCAACTACTTTTTTGTGACGACTGTGACCGAGGTTATCACATGTACTGTCTCTCTCCACCTCTTGACGCACCTCCAGAAGGATCTTGGAGTTGCACTCTCTGTTTGGCTGAATTTCACAACAAGAAATAACGTAGCACAACCAACAATATCGAATATTTTATAGCTCATTCACAGTTGTGAAACAAATCTCTGTTATCATGTTAATTAAAGTCAGAACGTTAGTAACTTGAAAGCAGCAGCAGCGTAGTAGCGATTCCCCTGCTGAGGCCTGCTGCAGTGCACAAGTAAATATGTTAGACATCATTAGTTCGTGAAACAAAACTTGTAATTGTAAATATCAATTCAGGCGAATTTAAAAACGACTATCAGTTGCCATTTTATTGTCAGTTTTACTTAACGACTTTCCAAAATAGTATTATCTTCGTTCTTTTCTATTATAAACAGTTAATCTGTCTTTTACTTGCTATACTAAAAGTGGCTTTTATGAATAATCATAATTTTTGAAATACGACTTCAAAACGGTTTGACAGAATTTTAGATCTTGGTATTCCCAAAGTCAAAGGGTTGGTTTTTATATGACTTTAAATGTCGATTATTTGTTATGCTTGAAATAAAACTAATAAAATACACATAAATTCAATTTGAACATTACTTTTACTTGAATTCTTATTCCATCTGCATGCACATTTTGCACATAAAAATCGTACACAATAAATTCTCCAACCTCTTCCCATCATCCGTTGAATATTTAATACATTATTAATATTAAACATTTTTTCCTTTTTCTGCAGCTATTTGGTGGCAACACATACATTTGTATAGATGCACCGAGTCACCTTTAATTTGTGTGACAATGTCGAGTTGAAGAGGTATTTATTGTTACAGGAAGGGTACGAAACTTACTGGGTGTGGTTTGAGATCAGTTCTACTACACACGGAGAGTAAAGATTATACAGATATATTTTTCCTGCCTTTTAATTGTAACAAGTTTGCCCGTATTTCGGGATCTTTAAGAAGCCTCTCATCAATGAGGGAATAAGCGATGAGAAGTAGAAGAGTATGTAATTTGTAATTATAACAAAATTGACAAATGTGGCGTTTGTTACATAGTTTTGGCTAAAATCTCCACAAATGCAGTATTTTTTTAAATAGACAGAGCAGGACAGATAATATATAAATGTTGTTAAAACTATCGTATATATATACTTAATTAATTAGTTAACAGAAGGTGATTGAACAATGGCAGAAGAGTGTGGTCCGTCATCATTTTGAAGTTTGAAGTTTTGAACTGAAATCGAGACCCGAGTTGTTGAGTGTACTAATTTTAACATGGAGATGACTGATAATAGTATTTCACGACAACTCGAGTTGACGTGTGCAAAGTGTAATCCCAGAATACTTTCAAGAGTCATCACAATACATAGACATATTGCCTTTTATGAAGTGTACCTTTCTTCTCTCCATCTTCATCTTGACTGATCTCATTGATTTGTCATATCTGAATGCGATCACAGGCTCATTTGGACTTTAATTGACACACTGTGTACAATAGTAAGGTTAAGACCATTTTATCCTAGATTTGAGAGTACACAGGTTTCGCATTACGAAGATTTGCATCTTCATAAGTAGCAATTTTAATCAATGTAGACCTGTCAATGTCAAAGAACAAGCTTAAGTACAAGCACAATAATATCAAAAAGAAGCAACCATAATTTAAATGTAATGTAAGCTCCTGTTTTCTTCTTCAGTATTTTGTGATCAATGGGATGAATCATTTGATTAAATATATTGGCAGTTCCGGATTACGATGATGAGACTGTTGTAGTAAAGATCATTTATCAACTCTAAATGGGATACTTATGCAGTTCTTTGCTTATTCCACAATTCACCTGTCGCGACTCCAGTTTGGTGCAAAATTAAAGCTATCAAAGTGAAGTAGTAACCAAACTCTACCTGCCTGTTCTTGTCACTCAGGAATTATATAGTTGCACTGATGCTGAAGTATTATCCATTCTAACTTAATTGTAAGATTATTTACTTATTCGAAAATTTGAGACCTCATGTCACAATCTCCCAATATACGATATAATATGTGGAATATTTTACTCTTCTTACTTCTACTTTTCATGAGTAGGGTCAGTTCTCTCGCTTATTCAAGACATTTACACAAAAGAGTTCCTCTCAAACGACGACATAATATTAATTGCTGAATTACTATAGAAGACTAGATTTTTTTGAAATTTGAATTGAAGCAATCAATCGATACTTGATACGCCTACGATTCACGAAGTTCCAACTATCATCACAAAATGTGTAAGCCTTGCATCATCCTTATCCTTTACATTTCCTTCAGCGACTTGCGAATACATTAACCTGGATTAGTACATCTCCGATAAATTCCATTAACATTGCAGCGACTTCTTGTTTAAAATTACTGTACAGCGATTCAGTCCCTCAGTGAGATCTGTCAGCTGTTAAGTATCGTATTCATTCTTTCACTAATGCTGCGTCGGTTGATGATCCTCAAGCCTAATCGATTGGAAGATGTTACTCTAAAGTTCATCAGTCCATTATTACTCTTGCCTACCAACAATGCCTCTGCTATCAGAACGGATACTACTTTTAGACGAGCAAGTAGCTTCCTCTGATCCCAGAGAATCTTCCTCAATAACTCGACGATTCCATATAGCGTAACACTATATGACCTCAAGTTCCACCGTGGACACTTTCGAAACCTTTCACAGCCATGCCCTGCAGACTCCTTTATTGCGCGTTACCAAGAGAAGCAAAATAAAATAACCAAACACACACATGGACCAAAGATTTTTACGATTGCAAACGGAATAAAATATTTAATAACAAAAAATGCATCATGGAATCTTTATCTTCATATCTCATCATTATCATCATACTTGTTCTCTATTATAATTACTCTTAATTAATTAACAGCAATATATAATAATTAGGGTAGTTGTAGTAAGTATAATAATAATAATAGCAGTTCTTTAAATGTATTCTCTCGTCACGTTTCCTTTTCATCGTCGATTCATATGAAATGATACATAGTAGTAATTACATCTATTTACCTCTTTGTTATCCTACACTAGTAAAATCCATACCTACTGGGATATCTAAGATTTCAAGTTTTAGACTTATTTTTAACCATCTTAACGTGGTAGTAGTGTTTTGTTAATTCTATGTACTTTCGAGTTTAATTAGTTTGTCGAAGTCGTCTCTTTTTACTCTTTTACCAGTAACTCCTCTTTTTTCAAGTGATTTTTATATACATTAGTTTTAACGGGAGTGTACGAAACCGCTGGTTTTGCTCTTGTCATATTACACAATTTTATTTAACGTGACTCTTTTTTCTCAGTGACACGATAGACAGTTCTTTTTGGATTTTTTACGTTTTTTTACTTAGTTTATCAACTATCCCTCTGAAATTCATTGGCTTCCAAATGATATTCATTTACTTCTGTTGCGTGAACTATTTCTGCTACTAGTAAGTTATTTGTGTAAAAGGGCTTATTGGGATATTGAAAAGGTATATTTCTTAATCATGTTGGGATTTCACAAATATTGTAGCATTTGCAAGTAACTTCTGACGTGCTTTCTCCTATGTTGTTTGTAGGTTGTGTACTCTTTGAACCATCGTGTAATATTCCTAAAATCTTTACCGTAGTCCCGTCGATCAGCGTCTTTGTAGTTTTGTTGTAAAAACAATAATAAGGAATATCTAGAATGTGACTTGACACGTAGTTGTAGTTTAAAAAGTTTTTAAAAATTTAGTTTAAAAAACCAAACAATCGTCTTGTAAAGCTCTCGAGAGTAGCACTTTTCAAACGATACTTTCTTCGATCTAATATTCTCAATGATAAAAGTGTAAAATTTAAATACATATTATACTGCTACGTTCGGTATTAAGTTTTCAAATCATAATATTTGTAGACTCTAATAAAACTCCAAAAAAAAACTCTCAAGCGTTTTGTATATCTGCAGAAGATCATTTCGATAATATAAAACCCTTCAATAAAAAATGATGATGACTGTAGTAGCTCTTCCTGTCTATAAGGGAGGGATTTGATATTATTTAATTATTACACACTATAACAAGGAGAGGTGGATAAGTGAACTATATCAACGGCGATTTGTTATGGGGTTTCTGGACTTGAACAAGTTAACACTGTCTTCACAAACCAACCCCAAAACCATCCCAATCTATTTTCAGTCAATCGATTCAGTCTTAAATACCCAAGGGTTATCTGCTTCAATCCTGCTTTCCTTCATAACATACATTTTATACAATTTTGTTTGGTGAAGTTGTTTGTGTGGCAGTCAAAGCTCTTCTCTTAGTGATAATGAGAGAAGCTTATCTTTTTACACTTAAATTACGAAGTAGGCTTCCATCATGATAAGGTAAAGGAGGGCCTGAGAAGTGAGTATTTCCTTACTTAACATCCTACACTGATCGGCAGTCTAATGATTTTATCCATACCACAGCACTCTTGTCCCACTCATGCATGTCATCGTCTAATTATACATTGGCTCTCTCTAGACTCTCTACACACTATAAGTATAATACACCCATTACAATAATAGTTTGCTTTAGTATTTCATCATTGTCGTCGTAAACTTTTAGACTAGTTACCTACAAATTATCGGTCTTGTTATGCACGATTTCGCTTGAAAGACGAGTTTCGCTTTACACTAATGTAAATGCTACCTCCCAATTGCAAGAAAACATAAGAATTTTGAGTTATCAGGTCTAATTAGAATCTGCAGGGTTTTGAACAAGTCTGACCGTTTGTACCATCAGAAGATATTCATACCATTCGACATGATTACACAGGCAACACCACGAACCACACCCACTCACAACCACCACCACCACCAGATGTCCAGAAAACATCGCAACACCACATTCAGTCTGTTACCCATCCAAATCTTCCATTAACATGCTTGATGTAATTTGCGAGAGAAATGTTCAGAGAGCAGCTTGTTTTTGTACTTCGATTAAGTCATCATCACTGTTGCAGTGGGATCATCAGCATTCATATTAATATTGTATTATATATAAACAAATATTTAAATTACTACTGTGTATATTTATCACAAGTCGACTTTCAATTAATTCTTAGCATTCAGTAATCTGGTAGCATTGTAGTTATTAGTCAAGAGAGAAATCGTTTGTCAATGATTGTTCTTCTCCAAAGGTAAAAAGACTAGACGATGGGAAAGTTTTCTTTGATATTACTACATGAATTGCAATCTTAACCAAAACGGACACTAATCGGAACTAAACTATACGAAAAAATGATGTGACAAATTTTACTTAAGATTCTTTTTCGCAATGACTATTGAATATCGATTGCAGCAGTAACCTAACCCTATCCAAAATACAACGGTTAAATGTAAATCACCGAAAGCTATCTACCGACTGAACAGAAATTGAAATTATTTACACCGATTAAAACAGACATACTGACAAAATGAGACCTATCGTTTACCACGTCAAGTTTTCTTCCTAATTTTTTTTACTTTGCAAACCAAATATTGCCACTATCTTGTTGAGATAATTGAAAATTACTTGAGATAATTTAGCTAAAAATATTAACGCAATTCTTGTACTTTGTCAATTACGAGTATACAGAAAATAAAATGTAAGAAGTTTTGCAGAAGATATAAGTTCGTCGGAAGTATTTGAGAAAGAGGTTCGTTAACTTAGTATACCAGATTAATCATGAAACTAGATATACCTTTCTAAGACAGACTGCAACTAATTTGGGATAACTTTTAATAGCAATGACAAAGCACGAGAATTAAGTAATTGAACTCGTTGAATCACAGAAGGTCTTTTTGGCATGGCATTTCTGCTTTTGATTTCCTGTCGATTTGACATTAAGTTAAGTCCATCACCAAATCCTTAACATATATAACCAGACCAATATTAACTAAGCTGCATTTTCATACAGGGACAAGATAATTCTAATGAGATGATTGATTTTGAGGCGCAAAGGTAACTCGGGTTAGTTTATCTCCAGTCACATCATTGCCTCCGAACAACGAAAAACATTCGACTTTTCCACGTCAGTCGAAACATTTATCTTATCCCTTAAGTAATATCAACGAAGGGTGAAGTCTTGTGAGTGCTGTTTGTTAACTGCCTTCGGAAGATCATGATTACATTACTACTAAGACTCAGAACATATCTGACCTTCAGATTCAGGAAATACCTATCATCAAAAAGTCACGATAAAAGACGAAACGAAATTCAGCAGTTGACTACCAACAACACAAACTCACGCTTCGAAACTAGAGAACACTTCTAAAGCTTTGGAAAACGGAAAACAATATAATGAAGGATTCTGCACGTAATATACTGCCGGAGTTGAAAATAATTACCGAAGTGCGAAAGAAATGCGATTGCGAATTGACAGAATGAAGCACTTAGAGATAATGAAGGAAGACGTAGAAGATAAATTGCAAAACTTATACATACAACTAGGTGAGACTCAATTGGTGGGTTTCTGTCTTCCTGTTTAATGTGAAGGTGGGCTACATATCTAGACGTAAATCAGTGTGAACTGTTATGTATGCAAACAATATTACGATACTCATTATAGGTATATAACAACAATCATTGACTTCGGTTGCATTAATAGCTTGTGGTTCCTTACTTAAATATTATACTCGTTTTACACAGCATAAGAATTAATCTCCAGTCTGAACGGCATATACTGTTTTGTGTGTGGATTTCTTCCTCATCCTGTAGATATGCCACTCTCTGAACAAGTTTCACAAATCATCACTATCATTCACACGTCAACACACCTAGGTTTTAGAAATGTTACCCCTGTTTGGTATGTTGTCAACCCGATGTACAAAAAATAGCAACTCTTGTTCAAAACCCTTGACATAATTCACATAGGTATATCAAATCACCTTTCGTCCTCTACAGGTCTCGTTATCGAATAAGCTACTTTCTACAAGCGTATCTTTCAACGAGATGATGATGTGATCCGTACGAATAAACGATGACATGACACGACGATCTTCTTCTTCATAATCTTCCTCCTCCACCGTAGTAGAGTAGCTAAGGAAAAGTCAACTTTCAGTCTCACTCCCAGTTCCAAATCCACTCCGTTTCCTCCAGTCCTACCCACCTTTCCTCAAGTATTGTGTTTGCTGTTTGGGGGAATGACTAAACATCGACTAAACTATAATTAAAATTACTTTTAATTAAGTCTAATCTTCATAAATAAATAGGACCGAAATATTACAATCATATCTCATATCATTAGTAGTATTATTATTATTAGTCTCGTTGTCTCACAGGAGATTTGAACAGTTAAGTTGCGGCATAACTAATAATAGTAATGTACATTAATGCAAAACATTCTTTTGGTATTTCTGGGGAGAACCCATCGTCATCATCACCTTTTAAAATATTGGATTATATCATTACATGTATCAGTAGCATTCACATTCAATAAAATACACCTTATCATTATTATACAACTAAAGCTACTCTTGTGTGTTAGTCTAGACGCGCTATTTCTTTTGAGGAATATTCAACGAACAGGTCTAAGCCTTAATTGTAGCCTTATTGTTGCTGAACCAATGGTACTTGTCACCCTTGCCTGGAGGAATGGGTGATCCATACCCTCCAGTTGGATGAGTTGATGAAGTGGGTGGGGCAGGAGGGTTCCACTTAGACGGGGAACCGTACCCATACTTAGGTGGAGAAAACTTGGCCAAACCATACATAGCGAAGTGGTTGGGTGGACTGGAGGAGAACATATCCTGTGGAGCAGCGTTGTTCGAGGAATTCACCGAATTGTACCAAGATACGGCTGCCGGACTTGGAGTGTGAGTGCTGGAGTGGTGTAATCCACCACCACCATGATGACCTCCTTGGTGAGAGTGTGTATTATGATGGTGGGTGTGTCCTGCATGACCGCTTGAGTGAGAATGATGATGGTTATGATGGTGATGATGATGAGGATTGGATAAATTAGATGAAGATGTTCCACTGCTATGCTGCCCATTTGAAAGAATGTAATTGTTGGTTGCAGCCGTAGAAATGTACGAACGACCTCCTTTGAAGTTCGGACTGGACCCTGTACCCATTCCAGCGAGGAATCCTCTTGGACGATGACTTCCATTTTTCCTCGTACAGATTTCTAACTTCATCTGTAGAAAAAAATCTATTTAGTGACGACGAAAACTAGGATCTTTAACCCTTTATGCTATTGAGTTTAAGGATGAACTGCTCAACCGTCTCAAGTGAATCAGAGTAAACTTAACAAAATCGAATTCTTCAGCCTTTGATTAAGTCTACTATTTAACTATTTACTGTGAACTGTTTCATGAAGTTGCTTACCTTTTCCCACTGTTCCTGCATCTTCTTTTGGATTTCCTCATAGTTGACTTGGTCAAAATGCGTCTCAACAACTCCGTTTTTGAACGTGGCCAATGTACAGTAGGAGCCCTGGGATTCTCCAAACCTAAAATGTGTTTTCATTCGTACATTTTATATTCACAATAGCTGTGTGCATATACAACTGTACAATCCGAGTACAGCTCACAATTCCCGTTAATTTAAAAAAAGTCGATCTTTCGATTCATACCTGCAACAGACTTCCTTCGGATCAATCCAAATGGTCAGTTCCGACGGCAGTGCAAGTTGTTCGTAAGAGAGACCAGCATACGAAGCAGCTCGAGAAATAAGTGATTCGCGAAGCGAAGCCTCGTTTACTCGAATGCATCGAAATCCTTGACCTTGCGAGGGTTTATCAGGAAACCAATGATCTTGAAACCTCTCACAAAGTAACTCTACAAGTTGTTCTCGAAAGTTGTCAAGAGCTTCTTTCTCCACTGCTCCCCCGGTGTTCTTTTCGATCACATGACAGAGAAATCCTACGGCTACTTTTATCTCGTCTTTCATGACTTCAACTTGCTTCTATTATACTGAATCCAAGACTTATAGGAGGAACGTTGCAAACCACTGTTTTTATGACAGCTAACAGCACTGTCTCCGTCACTGGAGATTGAAGATGAAGAATTAATTAAACGAGTTCTTTCAAGTTGAACTAAGTCCCCGAATGCGGACATAAGGGTAAGAAACCTCCGAGTGTGACTCAAGAGATTTGGAACTTCTCCAATCGCCTAAAATCCGAAAGATTTAGGCGACCAATAAGTATTAGCTGTAGTAACTAGATACAAGGTGAAAGGAGTGACGACGAAGAGTTGTTTGTAGTTGTTGCAGTACTATCTTGATAATGATGAGACTTCCAGATATATGTGACGATGATGAGATCCACATCCAAAAAGCTTAGTGAAGTGAAGCTTAGGCTTAATCTTAATGATAATTTTTGTAGCTTAGGACTTGTTCTTCTTGTACGTTCGACAGGGAGTTGTAGATTCGTAGTGTGTAAATGCAATCTAAGATTTCAAGAGTGCACAACAAACAAAATAATTGATCAGGTTGGTTATAACCTCTATCACAACTGACTTGATATTTCAATAATATTAGTAACGAAACGAGCAACAACAATTAATTACAATTTCAACAACAAACTGATTTAGATATAATAAATAACTGGTCGCACTGTTATTTCATGCTATATCTTAACTGAGAATTTTCAAGTTGAAAACGTAATAATTGAAGTTATGTTTTTTAAATAGCACAATTGATTTTTTCTAAGCAAAAAAACCAAAGACCGTTCCGAATTTCAATTATAAAGGCTCACTTTTGAATGATGATCTTTTCTTCATATGGTGCTAATACTCCTTTCTTAGTGAAACCTGCAATCAAAATAAAACACAATTAAAATTTGTTACTTAAAACATTGACAATACTATATGATATTATCATTAAACCAAAGCACCATTCCGACCCTGCAGGCCTAGGCTCATATTTACAAAAATATTATCCTAATTAATTGTATTCTTTCGAGTTGTTAGATGTGCTTTGCAAAATGTGTCATCTTACTTTTAATTTAATACTCGATCGATCTGATCTGCTAATCTAAATCTAACCCTTATGAAACATACGATCTGAATATCTGATATACTTGTTCAACATCAAACATGGCAGACAAGTATAAACTGATCTGTATGTGACCTCATCATAACTAGGTCAAAGGAAACAAGCTGATCTTACCATGCTATATCTACGATCACTCAAAGCCAAGTCGGCGGCAACAAATTTGTGTCAATTGTTCCACTAATCGTCAAAGCTGTTCAAGTTAATTAATTACATTCTAATCGTGTAAATATCAAATCGGAATAATGGAGCTATTAGGAGCTTGGTTTCGGTGTACGTCAAGAGACTGATCGATCTGATTAGGAATATTGTATCGCTATTTATTTGAGCATTATCGAAACCACAGTTGATGCTTCATCCAGCTGTTACTATATAATAACTATTTCTAGATTTAGAAATTTAACTATAATACACACGGAAGATAAATTAATATTAATATAGGATAATTCTGGTAAAGCAAACCTAACCTTCATAAACCCCGAGTTTACCAGTAGTAATCAATTGTATCATGTTTGATGACTTTCAAGAAAGTCAGAATTAATAGCAGACGGTCTAATTAATACTTGATTATGGGTAGATGAGAGCTGTAAGATAAACATTGGCATGAGGGGACCCTCATTTTTATTGTAGAATTACCTACATGGCCACGGGAGCAAACTGTTCAAGTTCACGAGACAAAAAATAAGTGGAAAACTCAACCCTCTCCAGCTAGCAAAGCAGGATACGAAACGAACACAAAACAACTCCGTTTCTTGTTTTCTGCAACCCAACCAACTGGCTTTCATGCAACTTTCCTATAGGTGTTTCTGTCACTAGGCTAAGAAGGAGCGTAAAATGTTAATGTAAAAGTAATATTGTTTTGACCACAAAAAATTGTTATCTTCCTCCCCGTAAATCCTCGTTTCTACTTTACGTCTAACAATGCCAATTGCTACAATGGTTTAGCTTCAGATGTTCTTCTCCCAACAAAGAAAATTCTCCTTCAACTGGACGGATGGAGCTTCTCTAATCTTTCTTCATAGCCTGTGAGCAAGTAATCTTCATCATCACCACTATCATCTCTTTGTTTTTTGCTGCGATGTGTGAAGGGTAAAAAGGACAACAATAACAATACATCGTTCTACCCTATCAACTTTACTCATACACCCAACATGAGTACCACAAAAATATCGTAGGTAAACTGAATTTTCTTAAAGAAGAATCAAATTCAACCTACGACGTCTCTAACACCACTTACACCACTACCACGTACGTACAAAATTCTGAATTCGGAGCTATGAATACCATTATATAAAACAAACAATTTGATTGACTATCTTTTACTTTGAACTGATATCACAAATTCGAATTTTTTAACACAGTAATTCAATTACTGCGACACTTATACAAATATACAAAACACAAGTAATCATCGCTCAATCTTTAATACCTGAACTGCAGTTAGTGCAACGGACTTGGGGAGAGGAAGGTGTTGAAATACATCAATTACTTATTGACTGCACAGGCAAAAACTTTCTTAACAGTCTAGAATTGGTTGATGTTATAACTTGTAACTCACTACACTACACAATGTTCCCATAAAATTACCTCTCATGAACGCATTATAACCTCATCCTACATCTTACAAGGTTTCTAACCATTCGGCATTCACACACTTGATATTGATGTACAATCACTCCCAGCCTACCGTTTCAGTAACTCTTCACACATCGATTTTCGGATCCTTATACGATGATTCTTGGTTACTTAAGGCTGATTAAAATTCAACTGCATTAAATCGATTTTAAATCACGAGTTATCAACGATTTATGTTTTTATATATTCACAAACTCACAGCTAATTATTTAAAAACTCGTGGATCAAACACAAATTGTGGTTATTTGACCCGACTTAACTGAACTGAAAATGACACCATGAACTCGTATTTTATCAATTTTATGTGCCTGTAACTATACAGTCAACTGGATCCGAATAATTAAAAACTCACCGTACGGCTGAACAAGAAACAATTGCCTCA
>JAQGAD010001134.1:0-23137 GCA_034696625.1 Isotomurus palustris | reverse complement strand
GAGAGATTAGATCATAAGATCTCACAGAAGAAACCCGCATGATCCTTTTTCTTCTGTATGTGTCAGGTCTAATCCTTCTTATTCTTTCATCGAACTCCTTATCTTACACTAAACACTGATCTTGGATCTCGGATCTGCAGTGACGAGCAATATATGCGTAGGTTTATGCTTGGATGCATAAAATTACATTTAAACCAAGTTATATGTTTTTGACGCAAGAATCAGAATGATTTGCAAAAAAAATGAATTCATTTAAGACACGAGTTTTTGCAATGAATCGAAAGTAAGTGTATACATAAGTTCCTTTAAGTATTATTTGTATACCTAAAAAAGTATCAACCACAAGCCGCCCACTCCTCCCAATAAATTGTGCATTGATCTATTATTTGCACTCATTCCGGTCCAATAATCGCCCAAAGGAATGTTTCTTGAATGAAATGTGACTTGTAAAATCACATGCAAACGAATAAAGACAGGGTCAGTGGAAAATGAGACGGCAAGTTACATCGAAAAGTACAAATTGAGTTGAGATCGCATGGGGTGAGCAACTACAAATAATTTCAGCCTTCTTTTAAATGTTTCTTTTATTATTTACAACACAACGCAGAGACACATAAAGCACAGGGTTAGCCCAGCAAGCAGGCCAGAAAAATGTAAATCCCATTCATCCCTTTATACTCTCTGCCTCTTGTTCACCTTGCTAAATGACTGAGCTACAACCATAACATCGTATTTTATTCATTTACTCTTTACTACTCACCTATTGTCTTCTCCCCTGAGAATATTGCCTCAATATGCGTGTTATTCCATTCATATCAATATTTTCAATGGGTTTCAATTATCAAAAATACACATCAAACCACGTATGTGGCCTGTATTCATTCATTCCCTCATTTTTTACTATTTTAATTACTCTAACGTTTGATATACTTGTAATTGTGATTGTATTTTTCATTTTACTGCTCTCCTCATCAGGTTACTGTAATAAATTTAAGATTTACTTTACAGAATTCCTTATTCTCCCGATTTGTTTAAATAAAAAAAGAACTTGATTATTTATTGCATAAACAAATGAAATTCTTTGGGAAACATTTGTATGCAACAGGGTGAAAACCAGACTGTAAATATCCGTTTTAGCAAATATTACTCTTTCATTTAATTCAGAATAGCATGTCTAATGAGCTTAATAGGTAAATTGACGTCTTAATATACAAACATGATGAAATAATTTAATTGTGGAAATTGGACAAAGGAATATATTAGAGGTAACAATGAGTTTAAACAGATTTCTCAATCATCTTTAGGTATCCCAATAATTTGTATAATAATAATAATAAAGTGAGCTGAATGAAATTCAGTAGTACTCATCAGCACAATCTTGCAGTCAATTATTTCGCTTAATTTGCTGACTCAAATTGTTCGATAGATTGGAATGTAATTATTGTTTATTATAATAATTCATTTACTCTGACTCGTCTCCCTCGCATATCTCTCAGTTAGAGGATACATATTAGGCGTAATATATATTGTCTAAGAGTCTGAGTAGCTTCTTGAGAAGTGGCAGACACAAAAATGTGAGTTGTAGGAGTGACTGGTGGATATCATCACATCACCAAAGAATCCACCATATCCAACATCGAGCCAAATCATGCGAAACTAAGAGAGCAAGTAGTAATTCGCAAATTGGTGTGTGTGTGTGTGTTTGTTGTGTAGTATGTTATTTACCTACCGAAAGTTAACTGAGAGGTCACGATTCTTCGCCAGACAAATATTATCGAACAGAAGAATGCATCATCGCATATCACAATTCACGCAATTCAAGTCTTAGAGATTTTTGGTGTTTGCCATTTGGTACGCTTTGTGTGTGGCCACAGGTTGCATAGTTTGTGTGGTAATTATTACTCGATTCCCTATAGATTTCCCTACCTCAGTTAATTAATTATAAACACCTTTCAATTAATTTTATCCCTTGAGTTACTCCTCTTTGACACAATTTCAAAATGGAAACTACCCCCTTCAGCACCTCTTGAATGGAAAAATATCTAATATCTCAGAAATTCGAAACTTGCTTGCAGTATTATTATATTAGTAGCAGTTAAGCAGGAGTGAAGAAATGCACTTTGATTATTGCCCTTCGCCCATATAAAAGTTTAAGTGAGTTATTGGAGCGTGTAGGTAACTTATGCAGTTCTGAGTAGTTTAGAAGTTTTAAGCACCTCTCAAGTGATTAGGGTGTGTCGTCTTCACTTTCGTTTTTATTTTCAAAATCTCATTTATTCTGCTAATTCATCGTGAGTACCTGAGTAAACTTTAAAGTACATTTTTATAGGGTTTCTTATGAGTGCATTTTAAAACGGTTAAAAGTTCGCTTTCATTTGGATTTTTCCGATGATGCCGATGCTGATGAATGGTAGTTACAATGGATTAGTAATGTGAAATCAGTGGAAATGGATGAAGAGGGTGCAGGTAGGCATCTGGTAAAATGGCAAAATGCATCATAGCAGACTTCCTGGTGTTGCTTTGTATGTAGAAACTGATGCCGTAGCTTATGGTCAGTGTGGATATAAATGTACGTGTGATTTGCATGCGGAGTGCGTCCTCTTGAATATCTTGAAGAATATCTTGCACAACCAGCCGTACGGCTCACTCCCTCCATTCAATCACACTTCGACAGAATTGGACGACAGCCTAGACTTCGCGACACCGACACTTCTCCCACAACTCTGTGTACATTAAGTTTACATTAACTTTTAGTAACTTGCACACACACACACACACACTTACGATGTGTACGTGTGTGTAGTTGTCCACCTTTTATGCAACTATATCGCTTGTAGACTCTCTCATTACAATATAAAGCATCTTTCGAGAGATGCACTCAATTCTGAATGCAAGGAATGCAGGAGGAGCAACAGGAGCAAAGCGCACCTTGTCTGCCACAAAATGTTTGATTATGCAAGTCCACTATTTATTGTAATTTAATGGCGAAACACAAAACCACTAGTTCCCAAGTAATTCATGGTAGTCTGGTGCAATTAAACTGCTTGTTAAATGCAGCAAGTAGCAATATTAAGAGATTTGGACTAAGAAAGAGATCACGCACGTACGGCTTAAGGATTTCCGACATAAAATTTTAATTAGTAACGGCTGGATTAGTAAAGAAACACGAGAATAGCTTTTAAGCATCTCCTCGACATCTCATGGTTTCCTGTAGTTCACACCCACACACACACACTTATGAGGGAGAGAGAACACACAGAGGTGATGTTTTCTGTAGAGTGCAACGATCAAACAATAAAGCATAGCGATACACCTGTAATTAACCTCATGGAGTGGACATCGCAAACAACTGGCGATGCAAGTTGTCATCATAATTGCAGCGTGCAAAATTACTCTCTTTTCTTCACGAAGACACAGACACCTTTATGGGGAGCAGCAGCCACACAGCCAAACTCTCTGACTGACCCAGATCAGCTTTTTTAAGGCAACTTATTCAGCAAGAGACTCTCCTTCATTAAGTCATTGGCTGGTGAAGTGAATGAGACACTTAATATTAGAGTGACCAGTAACCTTTCAATATTTTGTGGAGAGTATAGAGACGCTCCACCGACACGATGAATGGGGATCCGTAGTTGGGATCCTTAGAGAGCATATTCTCTTCTTTGCTTTTATATCGGCTGTAACGATCACCAGTCTTAAATCAAACTCAAAGAATGGACAGCATAATCATCTCATTCATATCGATCGAAATCTTCCACACCCACACATACTCAGACGTATGAATACAACAGACGAGTTTCTCAGGTTATTTCACTGCGTGTAGACTGAGGCGATATAGACTTTTGAATTTCAACTGTGTAAGACTCCATGTTAATGCAATAATATAATAATATAACAATCGGTAGATGGATATCTCTTCTTTCGTTGTGTGTGCATGCAACTTGAGATTCTAAGATTTGCAAATGTCGAATGTTGCTCTGATTCTCGTGTGTGTAAATTAAAGAAGAATCGTTGCTTTAAAGATTCACACAGAAGATAAGAACGAGAGCAACACTTAGCATCACAAGTTACACAATATTTTGCACGTTACACGTTACACGAGAATTAGAGATTTGAAACTTTAAGGTAAGGCACACACACACACACACACACACACAATGAGTGAATATATAAAACACTGACCGACGGTAATATATATTCATTAATTACATTTTTAATTTACGTAATTCATAACAAAATCACGCGAGAAACGACGCTTATTGTGGGGTACAAAGCACAAAGAACTAGACACAAAATATATTTTACGCAAAACACGCAAAATTGTGCTACTCTAGTTGTTTTGTGTTGGTGAAATAAAATTTTTGTCCCAATTTGGTTACAAAATGTCGTAAAAACACCTAAACTTCCTTTTCTGAAGACAGAGATAATTTACTCTATCAGTTTTTACAAGTTTTTACTCAAAAAAACTTATTAGAGGAAGTACTAAATTTCTATCAATTACTGATTCAGTCAGTGCTAGCTCAGTTTGGTTTGCACTATCGTCATGTTAAAAGTCACGCTATTTCTCCCTTCAGACGTCAGAAACAATTACAAGAGTCATTAGAGTGTCACCGAAAATTGGCAAGAATTGCTAAAAAGCAAAATAATAAAAGCGCGTTGCATTCCTCTAAATAAAAAAGATACCTTATTAAATTACCTTTTGTGCAATAAATTCAATTGGAAAGCCAAACAGATTCTTTTTATTCTCAAAAAGATGAATTTTCTAAAGAAATGCGGTACGGGATTACAGAGAACATGTCTTCTTATCTTTACAGCTTTACACTTCTGTAAGTCTCATCTGTAGAAAGGGAAACTATCTATTATTAGTAATACTGAACCAGTTTTGATCATCCTGAGACTTAAAAATGAGCCAAAATAATTGGCAAACCTACAAAAGCAACACGTACATGAAGTTTAATCAGTAAATTAGTAATAAAGTTCCTCGTGCGAAAGATCCTTTCATAATTTAATTTCCACATGGGCCAGAATCAATGGAGAAAAAGAATATTAAAATTAAAAAAGTACAAGGGTGGGAAATGGGCTTGTGTGTGAAATCAATAGATTCGCGTGGGTGGATGTAATAAGTAATAACTACAGATAACCTTATAAAATAGGACTTAATGTCAGCCAAAAAAGTCACCACTTAAGATAGCTAAAAAGATTATGAAGTTTATGTGCGGGAGAGTAATCGATTCACTCATTTATTGCTACTTATGTCAAGCCCTTATTTATTACGTGTGGGGGCTTGATTTCAATCAAATTAGTTTCTCATAAATGAATATTTTATTTTAATTCTTTAATATTTATGCGCAATTCGTGAATTTAATGAGTAGCCATAATAAAATACGGTCTTCATTTATTTTTACTCAAAAATTACATTAATATTGTGCATATTTAATTACAAACCACACACAGAAATAATAATTAATATTGTATTCAACCTTTCAACAACTTTTTACATTTTTGCAACGGTTGGCGGTGTACTTGCAGTTTTGCAGGGATTGCAAAACTTCTCTCTTCAGTAGATTGTAGGCTTCAACTTAATCATTATTAGTGTAACACTATTTGCTTACCCAGAATAACTCACATATATTATCTCATTTATTTATGGCCTAATCATGAGAAGAGATGCATAAGCAAAATTTAATGTCGTGCAAAATTTGAGTTTGAGTGATGGGACGTGTTAAAATTTTTTACCCCTACTTTTGTCTCACTTTTCTTATTACTCTGTCAGTGTTGAAAGAGAATGGATGGCTAATTGAGTAGACCACTGCCACCATCACCACACACAAATTTAAGCAATCTTTTCATCCCCTCGTTCACTTTTAAAACACGCCAATTATCAAGTTTAAACTTGTAGTGAGGAATTCGTCTCTCGGGCAAACTTACTTACATGTGAAATGAATTCTCTTAAGTTCTCTCTGAGTACTAAGAAGTCAGTCTTTCATTTACTTCGAAGACTTGCGTAAACCGAAAACATGTCAATGAGGGGAGAACTTGTAAGTTGTAAAGCTCGAGTGATTTAACCTCGACCAACAAATATTATTCTTATTCTGTGGACAAACAATAAAACCTTATTATTCGTTATGCCTGCAAGGGAAACTCACAGTAAAATATTTAGATCCCCGCAAAACCTCAACTAAAGAGAACGGAGAGTTTTGTAGTAAAATATTTCTTCAGTTAATTAGCCTAAACAATAATTTGGACATATTTTGAGACTTTTGAAAGACTTTGAGCAAAAAACAGCGTTCAAACTCGTGACTGAACTATTGAGGACTGAAATTACCCATCTATCTAACTTAAGAAATCTTTGTCTCTTGTCTATCATCTTCTGAGATCGAAAATATTTTTGTGTGCAGCTCTTCTCCCCATTGTACGTACACAGGGGCAGGAGAGCTCTTGTAACTTGTTGCACATCAAAAGTGCACTTTAAACTTCGCAAAACATTTTTTTTGCAAACGTGCTTGGCATTCGCAATAACTTGAGAGATAGAACCCATTCAATATTTCATAATGAGCAGTTTTCTTCTGGATAATTATTATATGAAGACCTTAGTACCTTTTATTTGGTTTATGACGGCTAATTACACATGCTTGAGTAGTGTTCATTTGTATTCAAAGGCCATAAAGAATCGACCGGTGGTGTTGGTCGGGTCAGGTCAGGGCAGACCCTTTCAATGCAAAAAGAACTTGATTGTTAGGAGAACGAAAAACTTTGCCAAGAAAAATCAAGTTCTAGGGAAAATCTTACGTAACTTATAAGCCAAGCCACACACACACACATTTATTATACAAGTCTGTGTGTGTCTCTCTGTCCTTTCTAACAGAAGAAGAACTTTGGGTGCCAAATTAACTGCCACACTCGCACATAATAAGCAATTCCATTAGAGTCACTAATATTCATATGTGTCTGCTTAATCTTATT
This sequence comes from Isotomurus palustris, assembly GCA_034696625.1. Classification (NCBI taxonomy): domain Eukaryota; kingdom Metazoa; phylum Arthropoda; class Collembola; order Entomobryomorpha; family Isotomidae; genus Isotomurus; species Isotomurus palustris. The sequence goes on along the minus strand of JAQGAD010001134.1, from coordinate 16,174 downwards.
TAACAATCAGGCGAGAATAACGTAACTAGTTAATCACCTTACTACCTACTACTCACACGATTTATTTGACGTTTGAACTTTAATTCAAAGAGCTTCCAATTTTCATACATTTTTCACCTTATGCGTGCAAAAGATGATCTTGTATAGTTTAAATAATCGCAGGTGATTCGCAATTACGAATTGTTTATTAAACTGTTACGAGGAGGTTTACTACACGTGTAATTATTAAGAAGTCTTGTGTAAAATGTTTAAATCTTAAATAAATAATAAATACTAATAAACTAATAAAAAATATTCAGCAATAAACAAAGATTTGTTGTGAATTCACACAGTCATAATAGTTAAAATGAAGGAAAGTTCCTGTGTAGCAAATAAAAATGGGACAAAAAGTTTCTGAAACAAAACCCTTGCACGTTTTATTGACACTATGTTTACTCATTTCTGTTCAATTGGATTGGAGTTCGTGACTCAACAATCTCAACTTGTACTCTTGTCTGTTTCCTCTATTTACTATTTACAATATTACAATTATTTACCTTTCGCTTCTGCTTATTTAACATCCTCAGTTGATGAACTGACTGAAATACTGAGAGGGATGTGAGTCACATCTAAAGAAAATCTTTCATCTCATTACACAACAATTCCCATCAATCTTAAAGAAGAATGCGACCAACAACAATAGTAGATCCGAAGAAGTAGTCACTCAACACACCATTGTTGATTTATTCTTCTAATCCTCCACTGATCCCATTATTCATCACCTCATCACTCTCCCATTTACTTCTGTTCCCAACTTTACATCTGCATTACCCAAGTTGCAATAGAATTATTATTTCAACAACTCACTATCATCAACTACTCCAATTTCTTTCTACTTCCAATATCCTCCTAAATAATTAAGGGGAATTACGTTTTATTTAAGTTAAAAAATGTAGAGCAATTCTCTTCCCATATATTTACACTATGCCACACTACTACTTTATTCATCAACATCAATCAATCTGCCTCAAATCAGAGCAAGCAAGTATTTCCAGATACGTTTTATTATTATTCTAGTTTCTGGTATTTTTGATTTTGAGGTTGTTGATCATGTTGAGTTGTCAGAGCTCAGGTGTCACCAATCGTGAGGATTTATGAGGTTGTCTCTTGAGTGACAAAGTGTCAAGACTTTACTGGCAATAATTCTTTGATCTCCCACTTTAATAACATCTGATGCTGTCTCCAATAAATTGAATGTACTCCCAAGAATATAAAATTATTTCCGGAAATCTCTCTCTCCTCTTTGATGATATAGTCTGTGTATGTGTCATGCAGTTATTGATACTTCGGCATCAGGTGTATTTTAAAATGAACCCATTAAAAGGGAATGATGAGGAGAGTGGAGGAAAGCGAATTTGACGGACAGAGCTTGAGCGGCCTTAAAAGGGTATTGATCCATCAATGAATGATTTACGATGTGTGTGGATCTCAATTAGAGTTTAAGAAGAAGTGAGCAAGTGAGCATTTCAATATTCACTCGTATTTGGGCGTTGGTTATTCTCATTTAGTGGCTTCTTGTGCAATCCCAATCGCTCTCTCCCTCTCATTCTTTATTCATTATCATTAGACATGCAGACAGACAGCGACCCGATCAAATCCGCTTCTGTTGTGGGAAATTCGTGCTCAATTATAAACCAATTGACGCACCCCTAAGACAGCTATGCACTCTCAGAGATAACTTCAAATTTATACACAAAGTGTTTATGTAATTTTAAGCTTCGTGAATTCGTAACTGCAAACCAGATTCTAGTGCTAAAGTATTTTACTTTTACAGATTTGAAAATAGAATTCTTGAAAAATAGAAACAAAAGAAGTCTGTATGATCTTTCTTCGTTATCTTATCAGTGTGAATCATTGATGAGTTTATGTTTAGTTTAGGACTCACACATCCTGTTCGGAATGCAAATGTGCATCCAAGAATTAATTTAAATTCCTCTCCTTTCGAAACCTCTTTATCTGAATCTCTTGAAGATGACGATGACTTGATGAAACAGCAAAATTTGAGATTCGACCGTTCAACTCAACTCACCCACTTCTGTCATCGTGTTATTCGTGTTTAGCAAACACTTGAATGAAAGGGAAAACTTTTTCTTTAAGTCTCCTCTTCTAACTAGAGAACTAGTAGTAAGTCGTAAGTAGTTAAATTCCACACAGGTTGAGATATACGGTGTGGTGTGTGTATGTGTGTGTGAATGTACGTAAATATTTTAATTGATTTCTTTCAATCACGCATCCATCCACACTCCCCATGTGTATTTGAATGTGCATGTCAATGTATATCCCCATGTGTGTTTAATTACTCAATGAAGGAAATAACATCTCCAAACTTATAAATAATTATTGACTGAAAGTCAATTAAAACTTCTCACGTACACTCGAGTATGGATTGGATTTTCGATTAAATGGAAATAATTACGAGCGATTGAGGCTGATCATCGTCGTCGTCGAGTGACCTACTAAATAATCCTACACAGAACACTCGAACTCCTCGAAGGAAGGAGTTTTCTTCAAAACTTCAATCACATGCAAATTGCCCTAAAACTATTTCACCTAATATTACATGCACGTACAGCAATATAGTGTACAGCAATCCCATTGATTAAATTCGCCAAGAGAAGGATCTCCTGTGTAGGAACAACGGGAGTAGGTATATGACGCATAATATATGATAGATAGATAGTAGGTTGTTGGTGGTATGTATTGGTTATTGATCCATATTGATCAGTATCGAGCCTATAATTCCCCTCATAACTATCACCTTCAGTGAACGAGCATAATTTGATATGAAATTACCCCGTGTGTAGGTCACTTATCATCTCATTGTTGAGTAATTGGAGAGCCGACAAACGACTCACGGTAACAATAGAGAGAGATCATATCACCTACTACAACAAGACAACAATGCTTGCAGTTTTGACCTGTCGGTTTTGCCATGCTTAGTCAAATAGGCTCTCTCTCTCTATTTATAACCCTAATAGGTGAGTAGTAAGTCATAAGTAGTAGCTCTGCTCTGACTTACATCTTGTAGGTGGGAAAACACGCGTCTCTTCTGTCACTTGCGAGGTTTTTATGCTTTCCAAACTTAATTCGTGTGAAGCATTCTCTCACCTGAGAGTCTTTCATAAAGGCAGCCTCGTTCGCACTCTCAGTGAGTCAAGCCAATAAATAATTCTTCCTCTCCAAATTACATGCAAATTTAATAAAGGCTTCGGTATTTATAGACAGTTAGTGTATTAGTTCTTGTATGTAAAAGTGCAAACACCGTTTCCCTCCTTGGTTCTATGGGTATTTTTACACTTTAAATCTATCTATAAAAATCTATCTATCTAGAATCTACTCTACTATCTGTCTTCATGCGGTGTATACACTTTACACATACGGGACATACTAAACATAAACTGAAGTTTGTGTCGTGTCAACTCATACTCGCATGCAAATTGGTCCTAATTCTTCCTTCTTGTAAAAGCTCAACTCAGCCACATTCGTTCTGCCACTCATTTTTCTTTCAACTTTCATGTGATAAACTTTCTTACCTATTAAAATTAAAGTCACTTCGTGTCACAATCTTTTGACACTGCCTCTTGTTTTTCATTCGAAGGGTTATGCCTCCTTATGTATATAATGAGAGTGGTTGTAGGAGTGGAAGAAAGATATAAAGCTATGAAGTATATTGCTCTGCACAAAAAGTCTTGCAAAAACCGCAAAAGGTTATTGAAAATCACAAACATGTCTATATTCCCTATTGCTAATGTGTTTTTGATTGACGCTTTTTGCAATTTAGAAGCACACACGATTGTTAGAGTTGTTAGTTCCGAAATTTCTCATAATATCATATTTTACAGTAGCTAGATTTCTTTTCCTTGCAATTTGCATGGCTGTAAGTGATTATCAAGTATCTTGTATTACACTATCAAACAGGTAAATTAAACTTGCTGTTGACTGTGCCTACTAATTTGGTAAAATATTCCAATTCGCATTAGATAATTCCGAGAGAGAGAGAGAGAGAGAAGGAATTTCTAGGACACAAATATTTTACCCAAATAAGATTATAAAAAGAATTTTAGCGTGACAAGTTCTTATTGTACGTACAATTATGAATTCATAGATGCTTATGAAAGATTTAATGTTGAAGTGTAGAAACACCTGTCGTGACTTAATTGACACGTCCATTCCCTCCAGTCTTATTTCTTTTGTGTTTAAAAACGAGTGCACTTGTAATAAAAGCTAATTGAGCTTGTTACGTCCAAAATAAGTTTCAACTGGGTCAGTCAGTAGCATTGTGAGGAATAATCTGACAGGGGAGAAGAAAGAGCAAAGTTAAGCCTTATTAACATGTTATGACAGGGTCATTAAGCCTCACAATTAATTCTCAGTTTAATTACAAAATGACTTGTAGGACTTTAATCCTTGTTTGCAATGCTGCTGTGGTGAATGATAAGCAGAGGATTGGCTTATCGAGGTCACCATCACCAGTAGCAGCTAGAGATAAGCTTCTCAATAAATAAGAACTTAACAAGGGAAGTCATTGTGGTAATCGATCTGACGATGAGAGTGGCAGCAGGATGGCCTTTGATGCAGAGGGACACATTCTAGTTGTACGAGACATGACCAAAATTAATACAAATTTATTGATGTGACAAACTTTCATATTTGCTATAACAGTCCTTCTCTAGGCACATTAACAAGATTTTAAATATAATTATTTAACCACTACTGACGACTACTAGAACAAGTAGTTTTTTTAACTCAATTCTACAAAATCTGTAGGCATCTTTTATTTGTGGCTAGGGCCTAAGAAAATTGTAGACTATTAGATTTGATCAAAATGTTCGACAATTTACTGCACAACTTAGCTGCAGGGGGTAAATTGTAATTTGATGAATTGTGTGGTAGCTGAGGCATATCTCCTAAGGCCGATAGTGTCAATCATTCACTCAAATGAGGCATACTGCAAGTTTGCAACCAAGTGGAAACAAACTCGAAAGGACATTCGAGCAAATCTTAACACCGCTCGTACATCAAGGAAACTCTCGCCTTAAACTAAACATTCAAAGCGCAAGTAAAATGCATCTCTCTCGTATTTTTTATTTTTTGCCTCAACCACGTATGAATGAGTTTCTCCTCTTGTGTCTCTTGAGTGTTGGCACATACACAACACACACACAGCATCCGTAGTCCGTAAGCCTCAAGTGCAATTTCATAAAATGCAAAATGTATACACATGCATTCTTGTTTAATAGCCAAATACCAATTCCGTTTTTGCAAGTTCACCGCAACAATTGCAATAAATTACGTTGGTCTACAAGGACTTTGATTAAAAGTACCATTTCCCTTTCCTTCATTTTTCTCCAGTTACACAATCTTTTCTATTGGTTTTTATATCGTGAAACAAGTTCCATTCTCCTTCTAGAAATAGTGTTAGAGATATGAAAACATGTAGAATAAGTATACACAAGCTTATCGACAATTATCTATTACGAATTATAATGGAAAACCTTCATCAGTTGTGTGCAATGGGTTATAAGCTGCAATCGTATCGGATATCCAAAAGATGCTGTTTTTTATGTCAATCACAAGTTATTGGGAATGCATTGGGTGTGGTGCGAATTCCAGGAAAGACTGGTCAACTAGCTAAACATCTGCCTCTAGTATCCCTGCGTCACGTTGTGCGTAACAATTAAGCTAGCAGAGAATATTAATTTTGATAATCGATTAAAATTAAGAATCTTTTGTAAATGCTCAACCTTTGAATAAAAATCAAGAAGAAGTTAATCTGACACTCAAGGAACTTATGAGAGATGAGGTGATCTGCCACAAACAAAGGACAGAGAATTGTACCTGAAAACATTTAAAAAGTCTTGCTGTGTTTTAGAGCAAGGACACCTCCATTCATTAACATTTAGCCCACACTCCACACCTTCACATAAGCTTTTATAGAGTTTGCTACTTGACCAACACTACGCGTAATTAATTATACTTAATTATTAACCGCAGCTTATTCAACTCCTGTGTATTAAATCAAAGAGTAAGTAGCTAATTAACAACAATTATGTTCATCTCTCTTAGGTCATCTGAAGTCTGAAGAGATGATCTTGAGTTAATTAGTAACAATCATTAGGCGTTGTGAATAAAAGGCCTCTGTGCGTCTTATGAGCAAAATAAATTTTATCACTCAATCGGCAGTTGATTTTATAAGTGCTTAATCCTTTTCACGTATAAGTCCCCATTAAACACTGACTGTGAGTTAGTAAGTAGTTTAGCAGTGATTGACTACGCCCTAATTAAAGTCCACAGAATGTCCTTCCACTGCTCTACAGTTGTTCCCTCATTTTTATGGACAAGTTTAACACGTGTGTCGGCATGTATTCTTTAGCGACCGATTTGACTGAAGTGCCTAAGTTGTGTGTGGTACAACAACAAACTGGAGTCTTCTAACCATCCAATGTCGGCCTTCATACGTGCAAATAAAAAATCTCAGTGATATCCCAACCCCAACTCTTATGAGGGTTGTATAAATCATCCTTCTCATTTAAATGCTAATCCTTCGCCAATTACGACAAATATTTATCTACTTTACTATCCTCCACCCAAAAGCTTTCTTCAAACCGAAAACCTTAAAATTAGACGCAACGCAATGTAAATAAAGTTTTTAACTTGAATTTCTAAATGATTCTGAAATCGTTTATCTAAAAAAACTATACACAATTAGAGCGTGTGTAGGCATATAGGCTGCAAAGCTTATAAAGCATCAAATACACTAACTACAAAATTGCGTACAAAATAATTTTCGAGGATTCTTCATTTTCATTTGCCTGTAACTTAGTACAAACCAGCACACACAGTTAAGTTGTAAGCGAATCATTCTTGAAAGGAACAGTACAGCATCTTCAGCATATTCAGTTTATAGTTAGAAATGATTTATTTGGCAGACGTGCACAAATATAGTTTACTCTAGTGTTTGTGTGTATCTTTCGTAATTATCTCAGTCTAAACTTGGAGGAGATCAGATTTCATTTGGCAGAAGAAAATAATTTTTAACTTTTAATTGACAACGACTGAACTTTCTCAAATTTGTACAAGTTCATCAATCGAAAGTCAAAAGGAGTTCTGTCGAATGCTTTGTCGCTCCTGTGTAATATGACCTACGAAGAAACCAAGAAACTGAGGTTGGTGGTTCTTGTTTAGGTTCTTCGTTGCTCAAGCAGCTCACATAACAGTCGCAAGCAAGTAAGCTAGTTCGCCATTTAAGCAAGAATAAATTCATTTTGCTGTGCAGTCACTTTATTTCATCATCAGATTTATGAACTCTCCTCATTCATTCAATCAAAACCGCACCTACACGCACAATACACTTATTTCTTCCTCTGATGCTACGAGAGCTTTCTTAATTGCAATTAAAAGTCACCCAATAAATATCGAAAGGGTAATGTCTCAATTAATTGTGAGGGGGTGGAATGTGCCGTGCATTTTAATAATGGAATATTCCAAAATATATAATTTATTTCCAATGAGAAATGTTCTAATTGCAATTAACTAATAAGTAATGAGTAGCTTAGTAGATGAGTAGAAGCTGGCGTGCATCGATGAATTGTTCTAGAACAAATATTAATGAGTGTTACACATTAAGTGATACATGTATAATATTGTCAATGTCAAGTAACGCTTTATCTCGTCAATGAAGCTTAAATAAAGTTGTGTGAGTGAGTGTCCGTCCGTTTAACAAGATGAGATTCAATGACACAGTGAATGACCAAAGTCAACGAGAGAGAGAGAGAGATACGCTTGAGTTGTATGCCTTAGTTGTCTGCTGTCGTCCAAGGGTTGGGCATTTCGCCAGACACACATGTACGAACAAACAATTCCATCTTATCTTATTTGCTCAAGTTGACCTATGTTACCAAACTGACCATTTACTTGGAAGTCTTGGAACTTGGAAGGAATTAAAAACTTTCAAGGAAATTTGCAGCCTTCCATACATGTCAAATTTAATTTGTAATAATCCCATCTTATCTTATTTGCTCACGTTGACCTATGTTACCAAGCTGACCATTTACTTGGAAGTCTTGGAACTTGGAACGAATTAAAAACTTTCAAGGAAATTTGCAGCCTTCCATACATGTCAAATTTAATTTGTAATCCGTAATCGTACTTCGTACACGCACATTTTTATGTGAGTTAAAGGCTAAAAGGATTCTGAGTATTTTTTTGCAATGAATGACACTATTATTGCATGTAAATGTAGATGAGAATTAATTGTCGGGTGAATTGCAAAAAAATACTCTCGTAAACAACATTTTGAGAAAAATAAGAATTCGAAAATCTGAAGAAATGTAGGGTGTCGATATAGGACACAAATATTCTGAATTTTTCCGTGTTTGCGTGTAATTATAATTCTACAGAATTTAATAATTATTGACTGCATGTGACTGCGTGCTTTCATTTTCATTTTGCAAAGATTTCGTCAAAAGATTTGGGCAGAAATTCGAAATATATTCCTTGAAAACTTGCAACACATGGCATATCTTTCGATTAATTGGGTACAGACAGACAATGTGACATTTTGACGTACTCATTCATTCATAAAAATGAAAAGATGTAAATGAAAGAGTCAAAGAATGGACACAGTTGACGATAATGATGATACGCACAATTCTTGCCTTCCTTTAACCTTTTACAGAAAGAGACTAACAACAAAACAAACCATACGCAACTCCAAATCAGGGATTGGTCTTTACTCTCGACTCTCGACAGATGCATCACAATTACAACTTACAACATAAAGAGCATAATATTATTATTATTCGTTTTTTCACTTAACTTCTTCGAGATTATTAGCACATTTCTAATAAATTCAACGCTCTTCTAATTGACACTTTATTAGAGGTTGCGGGTTTCCACACACTTCTCTTTAGTAAAAAGGTTTTGCACTCGTTCTCGACCATTTAGCACAGAAATATTTGCATGGCAAAGGGAGTGGAGACAGCGCAGAGGAATGAGGCATTGTCAAAAAAGCGAAAATGTCAAAATATGCCACACATCCAACAGCTACAGCCACAAAGCTCATCTTCCATGTGGGCTGAACAAATTAATTGAAATTGTATGTTCTTCCCATTCCCCTATTTTACGACTTCCTCGTTTCATAATCCACATCCATTCAATTCAAATTAGTTTGTAGTTTGTAGACTTTTGTGTGTAACACATAACCAAATAACCAATTACAATTGCCAAATTGCAATTTATATTAATTTCAATTTTGTTTTACTTTCCAGGCCTCTTCTAAACTCATTAGTGAACAAGTTGGAGCTCCTTGCTTCGAAACTTGACCACCTTAATGAAGTCCAATCTCAAATTCAGAAGTCTTTTGGCGTTCTGGAGTCGCGGATGGCCCTAGCACCTCCACCAAGCAGTTCTTCGTATTCCGATGAAGTCCCACAGTGTGGAAGACGTGTTGATCGGGTCCTGAGAACGTTAACTCCACTTGTAAGTCGAGTTGAAGGGTTGTGGTCAGTTGTGTCAGGATTCTCATCCCCTCCAGGGAATTCTTTCAACGTGAATGCCAACAAACTTCCTTCCCCACCTGGAGGACCTTCCGTTCAGCCCAGCCAGTTTTTGGGTGATGCTCTCCTCTCAGAAAGCAGGAGACAAGAACGAGCCATCACTGCCATTAGAAGTGACCTTAATGTCCGCGTAAGTCTTGAGAACCTTAATGTCCGCGTAAGTCTTGAGAACCTTAATGTTCACTTGGGATATTTGAATATTCACTTCGCTAGCTTTAATTTCACACTCAAAGACTTTAAAAGAAACGAAAGTTCATTCTTATCGTCTCAACCCAAGATTACTATTTTAGCTATTGACACCTTCATTCATTCTCATATCATTTGTGTCCGTCTGGCGTGTGTAATTAAAAGTCAATCATTCGCGTCTAAATGAAACGCACTCTCCTCTTCTTCTGCTTCTTCTTCCTTTCCTTTCCGGGTGTTGGTGGTGGTAGACTTTGTTAATACTTTCAACTTCAACCCTTTGTTTCTCTCTCTTATGTCATTCTGTTCCTTATTTAGCAAGAGAGAGAGAGTGTACAGACTTATTCAATTAATGTGTCACATGTAATGATGAGTATGATTGCACATTTCAGAGTTCTCAAATTATGAGTGAATTGGGAGCTGTGGAACAAACTCTGGATTTGCTCCAGACTAACTTGAAACCAAGTCCAAATCCAACAACTTCCAAGCAGAGCCTTCTACCTCCTCCACCAACAGGGCCAAGTACATTAGATGAAGCTGATCAGTTGGCCACAGATGTCCAGAGGACAAATGACGTTACCTTTGATGACAGGTTAACTGGACCAAGTCCTGTTATAATGGGAAATTCCAGTTTGCTTTTCAGAAATCAAGGTGCTCCTTCAGGTCTTGTGTTCCCTTCGGTCAAGAACAAGCCTAGTGCTGATGCTGGATCTCTCGATGGAGCTGATGTTCTTCTCACTGGCGTAAGAAATTCTACAATTATTTTAAATTCAGGCTTAAACGATTACTAGATTGTTGAGCAAAGAGATAATCTCTGTGATAATTTAGTTTGTAATTAAAATCTAAACTAGGCTCATCCTAAAGTCTATAGATAGTATCAGTCATATCAGATGAGTATTATTGGCAACTTATTCAACTTAATAAGACACGAAGTTCATTGTCATTAGCAGAAAGCGAGTAGAATTTGCGAAAACTTGGGCAATAAGATAGAGAATATTTTGCAGTTTTGAAATCTATTCTTCTAAAACTCAAAGCTAGAGAGTTAAACAGGCAACTTCAACGTGCAGGTACCCGTTTAACAATTCTTCCCTGAATTGAATGACTCCCATGGCACATTTAGATGGGTTCACAGATAACCCTTCCCATCCTCCCTCGTCGTGATCCATTTGGCTTTATCTATTTGCTTTCATATTGTTCATCAGTAGGCAACACAGTACTTGTTCAAATAAATAAAGCCATAAAATAAAAAGCTAATATTTTTTCAAGTTCATTTTCTCAGGTGACTCAAACAGGTTTCCTTTCCTTTGGATCCAATTTGTTCCCAAAATCAATAATAATTATAACAGGCTCGTTATAAAAATAATTTTTCTCGATGTTGCGTAGAGGTCAACTGACTGGGAATGTGTCCGAGCTAATGGAGTGTTGTGTGAAGTAACAACTCAGGTGTAAATTGGAGTTATTCATGTAGCCCAATTATTTAATCGTTACAGTCGTTCTTTGCACTTGCCAAAATAAATAATTGTACTGACATACACTCCTCTTGCATACGTAATTCTTCACGCTTACACAAATACCCTAGACTAAAGTTCACCTGAGATTTCATGTGATTTGTTTGTAAGTGTCTAAGGGCAAACCAATTTTTACACACTTCATTTCACACTCCATTTTTAAAGTAGACATAAAACTTAATTGGCATGTAGGATAAGGTACTTTTAAAATTAGTTTGACACTCACACAAACGTAAGGAGTATTTAATTGCAGGGCTTCTTAATTTAGCTGAGATTGGTGATTTCTCATGTCAGGGTGCGTGATTGATCGGTAACAGTTTCATGTGACTACTGTTCACAATTATAGTACAGCTCTCTACTTTAGACGTAAATGGGTTTATTACAATTTACAAGTTTAGTTGCATTTTTCTAAGCAGATGTTTCTTCATCTGGTTATTTATTTTTATCTCACTTTGTATTCATTTATCAAGTAATTTTAATTTTGCAAAGATCCCAATATGCAAACAAAATCACATCAAAGTTCAGCTTCGTGAAGTAATAATGAATTAACATGTGTGCAATATAAATTGGGTTGAAAACGAAATATGATTCTGCCAATAAAAAATCAACTTTCTTTCGTTTTTCATGCCATTGCAATATTTTATATAGTTAAGTAGCCCTCTGACAAGGTTCAATTTTTGCATATTTGGCATTAGGGAATATTCAAAAAAATTCTCATCGCATCGTGATGAAATTAAGCGAAATAATCGGTAATCGGCTCACCCCGCAAACAACAATCACTCAATTTCTTGCCAAAATCAATTGTGAATTTGTTGAGTATCCCCACACACATGTGTGCGGAGTTTTTTGCGAAGGTTGAGATTGAGAAGTTGAAGAGAAATTTGCTGTTTGATTACTTCTTCCTTCCTCTGGTCAGTTGGTCACTCGACAACTGCCACTGCCTCATCATCATCATCATCATCATCCTGCTGTCTCAATGCCAACCCTGAAATCAATACTTTAACTCTTAAGTTCACAGCAGTAAATTATTAGGAATGCTGCTGCTGTTCATTTGCCAAATGAAAAATTCATTTGATTTGACCTTAAAATTCCTGCAGAGAAAAACTCATTAAAAACTGTACCACTTTGTAATAATTCTTTATTGTGTTCTTCATGAAATTCTTTGTTTTCATTCCAGTCTGGCCAAGCGAAATCTTCTTGTGCTGACTTGATGGCAAACGGAGCGAGACGATCGGGACTCTATCACATTAAACTGCCTGGAGCGAGATCATCTTTCTGGCAATTGCTGGTTTACTGCGATCAAGACATTTCTGGTGGTGGATGGATGGTAATTTTTTTTGAATTGTTGGAATTGAAGTATACAATTTTCCTATCAATCTTTAGTCGTCAGTTTCACGCAGGGTAGAAACTCATCCGCCTACTGCAGATCGAGTTAGTATCATTCGAATAGCAACTTTCATAAACGCTTTTGGTTTCTAAATCCATCTTCTTTGTTCTTCTATACATAAGAACAATAAAAGTGGTCAAACAAGAAGGAAGAAGAGGGTCAACTCGATCTTGAGAAATCAATACTTTGTTTAATTTGGTGTGGTCGATTTCCCCTATTGCGCTACCAAAAACTTGCCCACATTTGTTGCTTCATTCATTCATACGAAGGAATAAATGATCTGGTTTAGTAATTAATTAATTACTCTGGAATAATTTACTAAGATTCTCTCCACGGCTCTTGACAGCAACATGTACTTTCTCAATGTGCGAAAATACAATAGACAATAGATTTATTGATAGATGCGATTCAGTGATTTTTAGTTTGCAGCTGTTCTAGAGCGGTTTAAATAGTTTAATGACCGATTAAGTGTCAAAGGCTACTATTATAATTATCGTAGCACATGATCAAAATCTGCGTGGAGATAGTGTTATCTAAACTTCTGATCAAAATTCTGGAGGCTGCAAAAAGACTCATCAGTTTTCAGCTATATTTTAATTTTCGATGCAATTTAATTTTAACGCTTAATAAATATATTTTCATGAAAAACTAAGGTTATCCAAAGACGAGCAGACTATGGGGAGCCACGTGAAAGCTTCCACAGGAATTGGATAGAGTACCGAAGTGGATTTGGAGATCCTATGAGGGAACTGTGGATGGGAAATGTGAATCTTCACTTGCTCACCAGTTCCGAAGATCAAGTTTTGCGAATTGAACTTGAGGATTTCGATGGAGAGAAGAGATACGCAGAGTACTCTACTTTCAGAGTAAGCTGCCTTTTGAAATAAACTATATTATTTATGATCATTGTTTACAGAGCAGACAACTAATTTCATTCTGACAATTTGCAGGTTGCATCAGAGACAGACGGTTTCCGATTGGAAGTCGGAGGATATTCTGGAGACGCTGGAGATGCTCTGAGTGACCCGTGGTATGGAGCTCATGGCTCAGCGTTCTCAACTAACGACAGAGACAACGACAGGTCCAGTCTCAACTGCGCTTCAATGTTGAAAGGAGGCTGGTGGTGGAAGTCTTGCGGCAGAGGTCTTAATGGTCTCTACTTTGACACCCAACAACCCGAATCCGCTCTTGCCCGACAGGGTATCGTTTGGTTCAGATGGAAGGTAAAAGAGAAATATTATATTCATGTTATTCTACAGGGAAAACCCCTCGGAAAATATTTTGCTGAAAAACGGGATTGTTAATTGTGTTTGCAGGGATGGGATTATACTCTGAAACGAGCAACGATGATGATCAGACCGAAAACATTCCGACCTTCGAACTCCACAACTCCCACGTCTAGTACGTCTTTTACCTCACAGTCTTCGTCTTTTGTGTAAATTAAATTGAATTTATAAAAATGCACGTTATATTTTAATTTGCAACAAAAGACGTTGTTTGTAGTTGACTACAAGTTTTACGTTTATCTAATGTATAATATGAGCCACGTTAAAATGTACAGGTTTAGTTTAGTTCCGGCCTCCGCAATCTACCTACTTACTACCTAAGACACTTATGATTTCTTATTCTATTTCCTTATATCCTTCCTTAAACTCTTAATGAAAGATCAAAAGTTAGTTACGTCTTTAGATAATTTGGACGCGTATGCACCAATTAATCACTGTCTGTATAATCTACATAGTAGAAGCAAAACTTGCAAATCCAATTTAATTGTATTCACATATATATCTTGCTAATTAGCACTTTAGTTTTTCTTAAAAAATTCATATTATCGATTTTATAATACGTCATTTAACGTAGAAATATCTTCAAAAATAGGAAAAAATACTTTTTACTACCTTAGAATTCTCTTTACTCCCTTCAACTTTCGTCTCATCTTTTTGGGCTGTCCTCCTATCGTTTACTTCAGTTTTGCTTCCTTTCTTAGCTAATCTGTCAGACTAATTAGAACATAGTGTGTAACTGTGCAGAACTAAGAGGCTTTTAGTGTGAATGGGAAATTGCAATGTTAACGTATGTATGAGTGGAGTGTTAGAATGTGTGAGCAGCTATATTTTTGAATACGTGTGTATTAATTAATTAAGTTGTAAGTTAGTGTAGAGGGATTACAACTTGTATTTCAGTTAGTGTATACTACACTTCACCTAATTAAAACTTCATCCTGCAAATATTAACGTAAGATTCGTAGGAAGACATGTAAAGATGATTTATTGTGACTGACTATGTAAGTAGATGAAGTACAGATAAGTATGTGTCCTTCACGTATATGTTTTAGTTACGTCTTAGCTTGTAGCTTAGGCAAGTTATTTTGGTGGTTTTAAAAGTTCGTTTTCAAAGGTGTTTTTATTCCAAAAAATGTGACCCAGTATTACGTTAATAAATACTCTTCGGTAATTACGTACTCATCCGCTCATCCTATTATGAAATGCATTTATTTTTCAGTGTTCATGTCAGGCGTAGAGGAGTGTGAACTATCAGTTTTTTGTCTTTATTAATTTATTATGCTCCGGAATCTGTCCGGTAGAAAAAACTGAGTAGTTACACATCGTATACAGTATTACAGTATAGTTCCTATCAAAGACGACAAGGCAAAGTCTTTGCTTTGCCATTAAAGTCGACTTTGCTAGAAAGTGAAGCTGTAGGAGACGTTGCTGTACTCAAGTACCGTCGTCCTTTGGTGACAGGAGACTTCCAAAAGTTCCAACACATTCGGATTGGAAACAAACATACGGGAATTATTTGGTCGATGGGCCTTCGCGATGACTAAAATGACATTGGATCTGAATCCTACCACGTGCTTGTCAATCCAGTTCAAATCTACTTCTAACTCAAACTCAAAATCAAGCTCCTTCTATTCAAAATTAATTAATAATATTAAATAATTAAATAATAACAAAAGAAAACCTAAAAAATAGAAAAACTGCAGAAAAACTAAACTTTATTCGATATTGAATTTTTATATTTTATTTCTTGACTTCGGATTTCGTAACCAATTCTTCCTCTTTCTTGTAGTTCTCGAGTAAGTTCCTCCCGTAACTAAATAATCTAATCATACGATGCCTAACTACCTTCAAACAACTAAACGTTTCCAAACAAAGTAGTACTTTAGTTCGGAATGCTTGTGAACTATATACATGAGAGTGATGAGTTGATTTCGAAATCGTGCGAGGCTAGAAGATGGGCACGTTTCTTTCGGATGGTGCAAACACTGGCCGAACTACCAAAAGTAGGCTTCAGACTTTAGAGCAACTCGTTCGGTATTTCTAGCATCATGTCGACAAAGCTGAGATGGCAAAGTCTCGACTTAATCGCCCGACTCATGTATCCCATTATGTGGAGACATACCGTCACGTGGGATCGCAGGTCCAAGCAACTTGTCTACAAGATGTCCAGAAGACAGTTAGTCATCTATGGAGTGCTCGAATTTTATTTGCTGGTCA
>JAQGAD010001133.1:0-23142 GCA_034696625.1 Isotomurus palustris | reverse complement strand
AAGTCTCATTGTCTCTCAAATAGATAACTTTTCCTGAATGCATTTACATATGCATTCGGGAAAATAGTTCTCTACAATGTTAGTCATTTCTACGAAGGAACCTCAAAAAGCCACAAGTAATAAAAAGAGAAAGTAACCTACAATTAAAAACACACAAACTACAAACAGATGATACACTCCGAAAAGAAACAATTCTTCTACTAAAAACTAAAGACTAAAAACCCAAATTATTTTACACATAATGAGTTCCCCACTCACTCAAGTGAAAGGAGACAGCCACGCAAGTTTTGTGGTGGAAATGACGAGTTCATTATTGACGATAACTTCATAACTTTGAACTTTGAACTGCGCGAGTCTCCACTACTCTCCACATTACACAGTCATTTTGAAATACGTAATAATCTCATGCAAATGAGGAAGTTGCGTATTACACGTTACATTACACACACACGGAATTTGTACGAAATGCATGAGACACAACTTTTAACACCGCACCGCGTCTTCCGCCTTCCCTGAGGGTGTCACCTCATCATAATTTCTCATTTGAGATTCACAACGAATTAGCATATTTATGGGCAGACTTATTTGCTCCACGTCTCACTTAAGCAGCAGCAGCAGCACCAGTGATAACCACATTGCCTTCAGCTATCAACATCATATGCAAATATGAACCTCAATGAACTACGAACATCACCAGTCTTTCTCACACACACTCCATCCCACATTTCCACATTTCCACAACTCCCCAAAAGTGTCTCCACTTGAATTCGTGATTTCCAACCTTCCAACCGTCCAAACTTTATCTCCCAACTTTCTCCTTGCAACTTTTGCAACAAATTGTGTCGTCTCATGAGAAGTCGCAAACTGCACCAAATTTAATGTTAGCACACATCGCCAAGTACCAATTAGCAGTTGTGCATGTGCTTGTGTACTCACACAGCCATATTGTCTGGTCTACTGGTAGTCTTAACTGTCCCTCAATTTGCATACAAATAAAAAGAAAAGATTGACAAGGACTTGTGGAGAAAGTAATTAGTGAATGTGTAGAACTACTAAAGCAACTTGTGTAATTGGGTTCACTCCCTACGAAACACAACGCATAACTTAATGTGAGTGAGTGAGTGAGTGAGTGGCCTTAAGATTCCAACCACATTTCCAATCAAAGAGATAATTGCTCTGTGCGCTTTCTCTTCCCTCCCAAAGAGAAAGAACACATCCCATTCATTTGAGTCTCATTCCTCCCATTAAACATTTAGAAAGCAGGTGAAGGAGAAAGGAGAAAGTAGAAAGTAGAAAGTAGGTTGTGTAGCAGCAGGTTGGTTGCATACGTGTGTGTGTGTGTGTGTGTGTGTTTGACTGCACCACAGAACATCTTCCAAGTCTCTCAGGGGAGCATGACTGAACTAATTGTCTTCTCCTTTCTCCTTTCCACCACCACCACCAACAGACTTTCCATCCAAATTAGACTTCCCTGTGCAATTCCGCTATGATACTTACGAGGTTACTAATCTCGTAGAAGGAAGCGCTTGAAACGCGCCCTATTCTCGGGAATTGGCTATCCAAGGTGCATTACATAAAAGACAATCGGCAGGTTGTGTCCATGAGATCTCCCTTCACAAGATGACTTTTCAAAAACCCCGTACACCGTAACACAAAACACAAAGCTGAATGGTCCAGTCTTCTCGTCTACTTGCTTTCCCATTCCACCAACTAGCAACTTCCAATCTTATTGCACATTTCTCCCAAAGAGATTGCCTACTTATTTCTCCCTTCTTCGCTTTACGGCTTTATCTCCCAAAAATGACTCTCGTTCTCTACTTTTTATTTCTTTTGTTTCGCAACAGCACCGAAGCTAAGTGTGTGTCTTTAGAGTATAGTGTATCCCACAGAAGAAGCTTTATTTCTACCGTATCCCTCTATCCTTCCTTATTATAGTTTGCTCCAGTTTCCAAACGAATTGTTGTTCTCTAGAATTCTAGATTATGTTTTGGCAGTGGTGTGAGTGAGACATCCCTCGAATCTCTCTAATGATGATTGTATGTTTCATCTGTGCTTGTGTGTGTGTTATTTCAGGTGTCTTGTTTGTGAACTCGCCTCTTGACTTCGAAACCCAGACTTCTCACAGACTCACAATTAGAGCCACTGACTTGGTCACCTCCTCAGGGTCTTCCACTCACGTCTTGATCCACATTCGTGACTCCAACGATGCCCGTAAGTATCTCCACGTCTCTCTAAAAACCTCAGTGATGAATTCCTTCCTTCTCCCGTAGTAAAGCCAGTCCCGTACTTATTCTAGCCCAGAATCCAGAATCTAGAACACACTCCTAAGTCTCCTAACACTCCTCTTTAATACTTAAGGTGAAGAATTGAAGTAGACTTTTGTGAGCTGTGACATGTGACCTGAATAAAATAACGCTCTACACTCCAACTCCCATTTTATTCGATTTCTAAACTCTACAACATCCTCTACAAATAATTCCCTTTACAAAATAAATGTTCGCAAATCCCAGCAAAAACATTTTACTACCCGTTTAACCTAATTTAACGATCGAGCTATTCCAAGAATTCGCAATAATGTAATCTAATTCCCCTAAATTTGTATTTACCTATTCACAATCTACTTAAACACACACAGACAGCCTCACACTTTTATTAAGTATATCGCAGCCAGTGTGTATTTAACTTAAGCAATATTATTATGAGTCGCAATATAAGCGTACTTATTCTAGGAACCTGCTCCCATTGATTTAATTGAATTCACGAGATGTATCACTTTAACGTGAACCAATTCTCCAAGTCCAACTTTCTCCAACCCGCCTCGCACTTAACACTCCCATTAAATATTTACTTAGCAATCTCTTCATCTCACCTTCCTTCCTTCCACGTGGGAAGTTCTTCTTTCCTCAGAGAGCCCAAGTGAAAGCAATGTTATTATTACTTCCATGCTCTCATGATTTCCATCCAGCAGCGTGTGAATTTCCTCATGTTGCTTTTACGTTTCACAGGGCCAGTCTTCGAGAAGCCTGTCTACCACATTCGTCTCACCGAAGGCTACATGCCCAGCCACGGCCTGTTGGCTTCGGTGAAAGCCCACGACAACGACACCGGAATAAATGCCCTCCTCACATACGAGTTGATAGCTGACGATGCTCCCATCCTGCGAAGACTTCCCTCAGAGTCCCCATCCACCCGGTCTCGCAGGGAAATCTCCTTGGTGGAAGAGTTCGACGTGGAAATGGTCGCAGAAGACGCTACAAGCAATCAACGAGCCGGAGATGTGTCGAGATTTTTTATGGTCAAACCCAACGATGGCTCCATTGTTTTGAAACAGATGGTCGACTACGAACGAGCTCATGAGTACAGATTCTCTGTCGTCGTTAAGGACTCTGGAATTCCTCCCTTGAGTTCCACTGCACGTGTAGTCGTCGAAGGTACTTTCTCAATCTCACATCTTCTTCTTCTCTACGCTTTCCCCTAACTCCATCAACTCATTGGTCATTCGAAATCCCACACACACAGGCTAGGAATTCTACACTAGAATTCTAGACATCTCTCTCTAGTCTCTAGAAGATCACCCACTCCATCAGTATGGTAAATGGCATAAGACGTGCGTGAGAATCACTCAAAGTGCAACCACACCATCCCCATCATCATCATCATTACAGTTAGACAAGGAGAAACCATAAGGAATCCTCCCACACAGTTTTATAAAAAAAAGAAACCTTAATTTTGCCAACGTGCTTCTCCAGCTCCATTTCCAAGAGTTGTCATTAAAAGCAGGCTACGTGTTTCTCCTTATCGAGATACATGCATCGTGTGTGTGTACATATGTGAGTGTCTCGAGTGTTTGTAGAATGTCATCATATGGAGATAGTTAAAAGAAGAAGAAGAAGAAGAAGAAGAGCCAAGAGGCTACAGAGAAAGAAGAAGACGAACAAGTTCTGATGAGATGATATTATTACATCCTCCGGGGTTGTTTTCCCTTTCCCCGACTTTCTCTCTCTCCAACCAAACTAACAGCACTCACAGTCACAACTAGAAACTAAGTGAGTGGGACATAAGGACACACGTTTTTTTCTTCATAAAATGAATATCAACATCTCAAGTCCCACTTCAACTAACACACAATGAGAGAGATACGATTCTTCTTGTTAAGCACGCAGGAGCCTTATTCCCTTCTGCTAGAATAGCTTCATACTGTTCATACTCCCGATTTCCCAACCAGTCCTTCTGTGTGACTTATGATGGACATTCCCAGAATAAAATAAATGATATCATCAAATGTATAATTCAGACTCACAGTAATGAATGTATCCTCCGATGGAGAGAGAGAGCAG
This sequence comes from Isotomurus palustris, assembly GCA_034696625.1. Lineage (NCBI taxonomy): Eukaryota > Metazoa > Arthropoda > Collembola > Entomobryomorpha > Isotomidae > Isotomurus > Isotomurus palustris. The sequence goes on along the minus strand of JAQGAD010001133.1, from coordinate 18,805 downwards.
AGAGAGAGATGATGAAGTAGCCGTATGAATAATTCACGAGAACAGCGAACAAGAACACACACACATACACAGATTAGCGGAGGATATAGAACTTTTAGCAAATATTGCGAATACTGTGTTCTATGATATCTCTAGAGACAAGAGACTGTAGATGCATTAGACAGAGGCTACGAGGTCCTGTCATAAATTGACGTGAATCTGGAAGGGCTGGAAACCCTGTGGAACCCTGTGGGCCTGTGGGCGTCTATGTAAATGACTCCTGGTTGCCTTCGACTCAAAAGCATCCTCTCATTTGTGACATTGTGACTTTGTGTCTTTTAGTGGTGGACATAAATGACAGCGGAGTGGTGTTCGAGAAGAGCCTCTACTCCGCCAGAGTCTCTGAGCTGGCCTCCCGAGGTCATTTCATAGGGAAAGTAAGTGCCTACGACCCAGACTCTGTGGATTCCCTAAGGTACTCCATTGTGGGACACAACCATTACCAAAGTGCCTTTGAAATCGATGAAAAATCTGGTAAGTCACGTTTCTCCCTCTAATAGCCTTACACACACTTTATATTAGTTTATTCCATTACACACAATCCAACACTCAATCTCCTAACTCACTTTCTCCCAACTTTCCCCGTAGTAAGATTGCGTACAGAGGTTTCTTGTGGGAAATAAAAGTTCCCCAAAGGTACAACCTACCTACGAACTTACGAACCTACGTGCATCTGTAAAAAGAACCTGAGATTCTTCTTTTACAACTTTCTCCGCTATTCTTTCTCTTCTGCTCGAAGAATGTTGGAGTGGCGACCGGCAAAGTGAAAAGTCTCACACACAACGAGACGAACAAGATTTTTCCTTGCATTCCTACATTTCCTTCATTTCCAAAACTCGCACAACACTTTGCAGAGTGAACTCTCCTTTCTCCTAATAAAACTATACACACTCCTACACACTACACATAAACAATCCCAAAAAAGTCTGCTAAGGATTAAAAAAGTACTGAACTTTTTACCAAGTTTTGTTCCATTTTGTTCGACGAGACGACGAGACGGTCGAACCTTCGATACTTCGATACTTCGATACTTTCGTGTACTTTGAAAATGATCACACGAAATGATGACCATAGTTTCGTAGTTTCGTACTTTACTCCATTTCAAACCTCTCCGTGACTTTGTCCTTGGCACTTTTTGATTAATGATTAACACCCAACACGAAAGATTTTTGAAAGAAATAAGGCCAACAAAAAATAACTTTCTCCTTTTGGCGGTATATATCATTTTTCGCACGAACTGTCTCTCCCCTTTCTCATCCGGTGTATAAAACGTGTAGTCTGCTCCATTTTTTTGACACAAGGGATAAGGGAATGAAAAATTCATCATTTTTTTCTAATAAAACGCTCATCCCACGCAGGAGAAAAGATGAGATTACTCTTAGATGAGTTTACCTGCGTGTAGAAAGTAGAAAGTAGAAAGTGATACTCACCACAGCAGCAGCAGCCTTTTTATTCATTACGGGAAACAGGATATTACCTTCAGTAATGGAATCTAAAATGTAAAAAGTAAAAAGTAAAACGACCAGAGATGAAGACTCGTCAGGTGATTTTTTGTGCAGCAGAAACAGCCGAACGCAACAGCAGGTTTTGTACTTTCATAAAAAACACAAGTTTCCGAGAAATGACAAAAAACAAAGTGTTCCAAAGTCTGTTGACTGTCTTCCCACGTCTTTCACTTTGTATTAAAATGTGTTTCCCCATCCGTGAAGTGTGAGAAAGGGTAAAATGCATTCATAATCATCACTGCTACAAAGATCGACCCATTTATTAAATGGAGAAGATGAAGATGAAGATAATATTCCAAATTCATTCACTCTAATAAACTTTCCCTTGCTCTACATTCTACACACACACACACGAAGTCAGATTGACTCTTGACTGACTGCCTGTGTTGTAAAACATCTGGCCACACTTTTTAGTGGTTTGTTGCTCCGTTGATTGCTCAAGAACAAAAAGAACATTCACTTTCTTCTTTACAGGAATAGTCAGCCTTTCGCAGCCCTCCGTGCTCCTCACAGAACTCGCCTTTGAGTTGAATATCTCCGTGACTGATGGCGTCTTCACGTCCTTCTCCCGTCTACACGTAAGTACTTTCCGATACACAAACCTTCCTTATTTTGACGCTTTTTAGGCCACTTCCTTCCGCTTCCCAGCCAAGCATTCATCTTTTGTACTACAAACTATAAACTATAAACTCACACAGGAGATACTCAGATAGTCCCACACATTTCTTGTGGTGGTGAAAGTTGAAAATGTTGAAATAACATTTCTCTATCTCTCCTTCTTTGTACTCCCCACAAAAAAAGAGTAAAAAAGTAAAAAAGAGATTCAATCGATGGAACTCTCAGATACACCTCGCCTCTCCTCGTTATAAAGTGAAGAGACACACACTCTCCTGCATGCATAACACGCTACGCTACCTCCCCCAGTTATGTTAATGTAATAATATTACTTTTTCAGAAATGATACTTTCCCCAATACACGAGAGCAGTCTAGAAAGTAGAAACCTATAGATTATTATAGACGCAGTCTTAAATCGATTAGGCTTGTGTGGTTGAGCCGTAGGAAATGTTGAAATAGCCTATAAATCAATACACACGGAAGAGATGGCGAAGAAGATACTTTGGAATTCTGGGGAGAAAGTAGGAATTCATAAGCAGTGAAAGTGACTCCTGAGTGAATGAATTCCTTTGCTCAAGAATGTCGTCTTCCTCGCGATTCTCTACTTTCTTCCTCATTCCTTCCATATTAACCCGGACCCTGTATATATATATAAGTATAAGGAATATATACATATATATATACAGTGTGTGTGTGTGTTAGTAGGGAAACCCATTTATCGTATCAGGTTGTCACAAACCCTGGAGAGAGAGAGAGAGTAAAGACTCAAGACTCACAAGACTCAAGACTCGATTCATATTTCAGGAAGAACACACATATGTAATAATAATGGATGCTCGTAGACGCAGACCTCCACACAAACGTGAGAGAAAGTAAAAAAGTGTCAGTTTGCTTTACAAAGAATGGTCTTCTATGAGTTCTTCATCTATGACTCCTAGAAAATCCACATTAGTTTTACACTCTTAGAAAACTCTAGTAGCCTTGTGGAACGTAGCATACATCATTTCAAAATTCCAACGCACCACTCTCAAGACTTTCACCGTTTCAACTTTCCCTGCCCAGAAAAGAAACCACCACAGAAAGCAATAATACATAGAAAAAAAAAAGATTTTAAAACCATATTTCCTTCAGCCACTTTATTTCTCGAATATTATCCCCACGTTCACCCAGGAGAGTAGTCAAAACTCAGAAAACTAGCTACAGTTATAGAATCCTCAAATTCTACATTTCTAGTCGAATGACACAAAACACGCTAGAAGCACTAGAACTACCTATATACATTAAAGTTAAAGGCCTCCACTATAAACTATATAACATTATAGAAACTGCAACTAGACTTCTATTTATTTCCTCAAGTGGCTGTGCTGCTGCTGCTGCTGTCCTTTCTTCTGTCGTAAAAAAGTGGCCCATCTCTTCTCTTTTGTAAATCTATCTGTTGTAGATTTTTTATAGATTGCATTGTGCCTTCAAGTGTGTACAGGGTGGGTTACATTTCCAAAGGAGAAAGGTATAAATCCAACCACACACTGTATATAGTTTATTGTACAGTCTCTTATATTCATTTCACCGTTGTCCCCGTGCATTCACACGTTATTCCGTAAAACCCGTTATATAAAATCCCCGAGTGAAATTGAGTTTATTCTCACGTAGAGACGAGTCCCGGGCATTATTGAAATAGAGAACACAGAAAGGATCATAAAATTACTTTGAGCGATAAAGGGAATGATCGGATGCACATTGTTCTAAGTCTCTTTCACTCTTTACGAGTTTTTGATGACAGTGGACTCCTAAACCGTAATGGGCTTTGCAAATCTAACTCCTAACATCTACCCATACTTCCTACTTTGATTTCTAATACCCGCTTCGGATTCCATCCACTCACAAGGGTATTCTATTTTTCCATTTAGATTGAAGTAGAACCAAGGAACCACCATGCTCCGTCATTCTCCTCGTTAATCTACGAAGTAGGCTGTCCTGAAAACGCTCCCGATGGTCATCTCATCGCAAGACTACACGCAGTGGATCCAGATCGATCCATCTACGGCCAAGTCGCCTACTCCATCGCCCAAACAGACGAACCCGAACTTTTCGCCATTGACGGAGTCACGGGAGAAGTGAGGTTGAAGGTGAGCTCCGATGTGTACTTGGATCGGGAGCTTCGTGGCTCCCACACGTTGGAAATCGTCGCCCAAGACGGAGGCGGATGGTTGGGATACACAAAACTGGCAGTGAAAGTTATCGACGTTAATGAATGTAAGTGTGGAAGACATTCTCCCTCTGATTTACGTCTCTCTTAATGACTCATTTAGATTTCACCCGGAGATTCCTCCTCCAACAAACTCGTAACTCCCCGAATCCCGGGTGTAGTGCCTGGGTGGTATTTACCCGGTGAAATGTGTAATTGGGATAATGAGAGGTAATTATTTGTCCCGTAGATCCTCCACAGTTTCCTGTTTCCGAGTATCGTGTCACAGTCCCTGCTGACAGAATTAAATCCAAAACTCCCATTCTCCAGGTAAGCCAAAGAAGCTTTACGTCTTTTATCGCTCTCTCTCTCTCTCTCTCTCCTTTCGTCTAGAATTCTAGAAGTCTAGAATTCTAAAATTCTGAAATCTACCTCAGCACAGCACACAGCTTCCCTCACTACGCTCTCCGCCTTTAATTACACTCTATATAGCCTCCAACATTTAATTATTAAACTACCACGAGACTCCCCATCAAAGGAATACGCTCTAACGTCTAATCAAAACTATCAAAGACTTTGTTACGCCATTTTATGATAAAACTTCCCACTTTCACAGCCAAATTACACCCAAGACTTTCTAGAATTTCCAAAATTCGCAATATATTTCTTGCTCTCGCCATTTGCATTTCTTACATTCTAAAATTCTAACTACCAAAGTTTCTGCGTAAAGCAAACGTAAACAGTGTGTAAGGTATAACAAACAATTTCCAAAATTCCTCAAAATTCACATCCTCTCTTTCTCTTCAGGTTGTGGCCGTAGACGCAGACACAGAATTCGGAATCCGCTACTCCGTCGTCGACCTCCCAACAAGCACAAGTAGCCTTCCATCTCTCCGCAGCAATTCCACTTCCACAACCCTCCGAACAACTTCCGCCTCCAACGGAGGAACAAAACGAGACTCCAGTTACTTCGAGATAAACTCCGAATCGGGAGAACTGCGGCTGAGGATGAGTGACCAAGATGTCATAAAATTCATGAAGGACAAGTCCCGTGTGGACTTCCAATTCTGGGCAGGAGCCACAGACGAAGGAGGCCTTCATTCGTACATCCCTGTGACAGTTGTGCTCCTTCCTGAGGGCGTCGCAAGTCCCGAGATGACCCCGCACAACGCAACCTTCTTCGTGAAGGAAGACGCTCCTATTGGGTCAATAGTAACGACGTTCAGGGTCTCAAACATCCCCTCACCGAAGTTCCGCGTTGTGAGCTCAAACGACGAGTTCTTCCAAGTTGATCATAATGGGAATTTACTGGTGAAAGCGAGACTGGATCAGGAAAATGAGGATAAACATACTGTGAGTTCCCATAAATTGTTCCCCACGATTTACTCCGCCTGCATTTTATGTCAGCTTCCAACTTCCAACTTCCAACAGACTCACTCCAACTTCCAAGTAACCTTGAAACAACACGGACATAATTTTCATTTCCTCCAACATATTTCTTTCGTTTCTTGGAATTTCCCCCCTCAAAATCGAATCACTCACAACAGAAAAAAAAGGTTTTTATGTAAAAAGTTGCAGGAAATTATCCACACACGATTAAATCCATTGGTATGTCTGCTAGAAATCTAGAAAAGTGGGAGGAATCTAAGAATCTAAAAATCTAAAAGATCCTAAGATCCTTCGTTTATTACAGCTTTCCATTTACAAACTTTTTGTTTCTTTATCTTCTGTCCTAATTGTATTTGATGATGACATCCCCTCCAGTATTTCCTAATTTGGTGTAATAAACTACACATCCCATGAAGGGACTAATTGGTTTATGAGTACACACACACACACACACACACACACACACACACACGGAGAAAACATCTCCTCTGAATTATAATGTGACTTTTCTATCCCCTCAGGTTGTGATTTGGGCTGAAAGTGCAGATGGAATGAGTGTGGCTACGTCTCAAGTCACAGTCCGCGTGTTTCAGGTAAGAATACTTAAGTCCTTATGAGTGTGGGAGGAATATTTAATAAGTAGGTCGATCTTTACCTTTTCCCTTAATGAGTCACACTCTAATCCCATCCTACACAAGAGATGAGATTCCATTGATTTAAATCTACTTTCTCCTTATGTCTGCAGTCTATGGGAAGAAAACACCCACCTGTCTTCCAATCACGAGAATACAAAGTAAAAATCGCTGAGGATTTCCCCGAAGGATCTCTCATATTCACAGGTAAGCTTAAGTTAAACTTAAACTCAGTCCTTCACCTCATTTAACATTAACTTAATCACTTAATCTTTTTTATTGCAGTTCGAGCCTTGGATTCCGATAAGAGCAACAACATAAAAGAGAAGTACTCCCTGTCTCCGTCAAACTCACAAGATCTCAACCACTTCTCCGTCAATCAGGAACACGGATGGATCACTCTTGTCAACAAGCTCGACTACGAAGTGAGTTTTTTTCTCCCTCCACCCAATTTGAAATGCATGGAAAGTCTGTTCCAAAGGTTTCCAAAGGTTCCAAAGGTTCCAAAGGTTCCAATGGTTCCAAAGGTTTCCAAACACTTCCAATATTTATACTCGGAGTAGAAATCCACTTGGAGGATTAAGATGTATGAGTTATGACTCACTACCCTCCGCTTTCTCCGTGGAGAAATCACATCCACAAGATTAACCTGTCTTGTTACTTTCTCATCGCCCGTCTTCTTATGTCTACCTTCCTCCATTCCTCCTCCGATTTATGACCTCCCCGAAATATTCTTATCACACTGCGGATTCATACTTTCCCATCCGCCTATATTTCTCCCTTTGATGGAAATGGAAAGATGAAAGTATGAAAGATGACTGCACCAGATTTGATTGCCAAGAAAAGAAGTAGACACACTCTCCTGCTTTATTTCTGATTTATTAGGGAGAGTGACTGATGACAGATCTCCGCCCAATCTCAAGATTACTCTCTCCACAGTCTATTAAACCTTAATAATCCATTTAAGCTTCTCTGTCTCCAACGCACATTACTACTTAATTAATGAATGAACTAATTAGTAAATGACACGTGTGTGTGTGTGTGTGTGTTTGTACTTGCAGACAAAGACTCAACACATTCTCCACGTGGTGGCTGCTGATGCCGATAAGCCGTATTTAATGAGCACAGCCACAGTTACAGTTGAAGTGTTGAATGTTCCAGACTGTCCTGTTTCTTTCGACACTTCCCACTACTTCTCCTCAGGTAAGACTTCTTAAGACTTCTTTCTTAAAACAATCTTAAGTCTCCTGCTTTCTTCTTCTTCCAAGAAAAATTGTTGTAATATTAAGGCTAGTGCAACAGAAGTTTAGTAGTTTATCAGTTTAGTATACTTTGTGTTTCCTCGTGGGAGATTTATATCCCAAGGACACATGCAGAACATCTTAAGATGGTAAAGACTAAAGAAAGAGAATAAGACACTTGTTTACTTAAGCTTACGAAGAAGGCGGAAGTGAAAGACTCGAGTAAGAAAACTCAAGACTTTTTATTCCTTTGATTACTCTGGGAGAGAGAGGAGACTTTGAGGCTGAGTGGAAATTATGGGAGAAAGAACGATAAGCTTGTTCCCGTAAGTTTTGTGGGAAGACTTTTTGTGCCTCCATCATTTCTTAAGAAGCAAGGAGACGTATATAAGACATATATAAGAAATAGGGAAGACGAAGAAGAAGACGCTGGGAGCGTAAAAGGAAGAAGCCACTTTGAGCGATTACTTAGAATGTAAATGGAGATGGATATGAACTTTCTCTTGTCTTATGAATATTAATTCATCTTTTTCTTCTCCATTCCTCCGTCCGTATCTCTTTTAACGGAGAGAGAGAGACTGACTGACACTTGTCAGCGAAGACCTACAAGTTGCGTAACCTTCTCCAGTATTTCTTGTACTGGAACTCACAGCTTTAAGGCCTGCGTTGATAAAACGGAAAGTTGTATAACCTGAATCAATGTAAATTATTAGATCTGTTACCTATATAAGAATTTTATCTAAAGACAAGATACAAAGCGAAAGACTGCATCTCTATGCAATTTATACCAGTCACTGCTTTACTTTGAGAGAGATTTACAACGTAACCTTAAAAAGCTAACTTTGGTTGTGTGTAAAAGAAGTTTCAGCCTGCCGTATAAATTAATTAGATTTAAGGAGGAAAGATGGGAAAGTTAATTGAGATCTAATTTGATTATGAATTGCAGTGCGGGAAGATGTTCCCGATGGAACGGTGATTGCCACTGTCCATGCAACAGACTTGGATTCACTTCATCCGCCCACCAGAACTCACGAAACCTCCCCACCAACTTCTTCTTCCCCTCCAATCGTCTTTAATTACTTGGCATACTTCATCCTCGAAGGAAATGATAAAGGACACTTCAAGGTAACTTTCCCCTCCTTTTCTTCCACTTTCACTTTCACTCAACCATAAACAACAGATTGATTTGCGAGATAAGCTGAACTTGATAAGTCCCAGTAAATGAATCTGTGATGACGAGTACAACTTCCAAGGTAAAAAGATCATTAAGAATTCATTGCACATCAGAGTAAAAGCACAAACAGCATCAATAGCGTTTACATCTGATTGCTCAAAGCTAAAAGACTCGATTTTCGAGTAACAGATATCTTTGAACTTGAAGAGCATCTCTCGCTCTCTGTCTCTGTAGTCTGTGTGTATAAGTTTCCAGGAAATGTTCAAGAGCTGAAAGATTTCTCTGTTTACAGATCAACGAGCGTGGAGAGCTGAGTATCTGGCGTGGCTTGGATTACGAAGAAGATCAAAAGTTTCTCCTACGGATTGTAGCAACAGATGGCTTCTACACTGACACTGCCAATGTCACTGTGACCATCATGGATGTCAATGGTACGCACGCACGCACGCATCTTAATCTTATTCCTCAGAGACCCGAGGTGTCTCAAACTACACCTGCAATTTATATTTATACGCTCTCCTCCTTACAGACAACTCTCCAGTGTGTCCCATTCCGGAGTACGAAGTCCGTCTCTCCGAGTCCGTTCCAGTTGGGACTTACGTTGTCACTGTGGAGGCTCATGATCCTGATTTAAGTAAGGCGATATGTTTCCTAATCCCTCCCTCCATCCTACCTTAAGCATCATTGCGTATTGCGTATTGCGTTACATATTTTCCACCAACACTCATTTACTCACAACTTCACTTAAGCTTTGTTCACTTCACCTCACATTTCACAATCAAACTACTCAAATCTCCGTTTACTCCTGTCCTGTTCTCCTGTCCTCCTCCTATTCTTGTTACTCATTCAGAGATTTGATTAGTTTTGTAATCACACTGACTGAAACGACCACCTCACTCGATTCAAAGTTGAAATTGGATTTGATCATCAGAACGAGCAGAACTCGAAGCTCCCTGAGGATTAAAAGGCAGTCTCACTCTTTGACACACACAAACTGTTGTTCCTTGTTCCTTTCCCATTTAAAGCTACCGAGCTAAATTAGAAAGCACCCACAACAGTTTAATACCTTTCTCCTACAAAATCTAAAATCTAAAATCTAAAGGCAAAAGGCATAAGCGAGCAGAGATGAGTTGTTCAAACAAACTTACTCCAAAGACTATTGTAATATTGACAGTCAACAGTGAATAGTAAAATACTTTATGAATTATGAATGAATTTCTAGTTTCCGAAAGGCAAACACAAAAACACACACACACTTGAAATATAAATGGGCTTTATTATTATGACTTTATGACTTTATGAGTGTGTGTGTGTGTGGAAACTTCCAGAATTCCAAAAGTTGGAATCGTTTTAGGCATTTCCTGCACCGGGAATAGTGTCCGTACTTTCGCTCTTTTGTTAATTCAGGTGTGTTTGTTTGATCTCCAGGTGCGTTGGCTCCGACTTTCTCTGTTGTTGGCCACGGAAGCACCGATTTCTCGATGGAACCCGAAACCGGAGTAGTCTCCGTTGCGAAAGCTCTGGACAGAGAGTCCATTCCTCTGTACACACTCATCGGCTACGCTGAAGATCGGGAATCAGGAGAAGCCTGTCAAGTGGAAATTCGGGTGAAAGTCTTGGATGAGAATGATAATGAGCCTAGGTAAGTTGAAGGACTCAAAACAAAAAAACCGGGTATTACAGAAGTCTGGAGGAATTCGGAGGATTGTAAGAAATAATGCCTTCCAGGTTTACGGAGTCAGAATACCTGGTGACAGTGAAGGAAGACGCTCCAGTGGGAGCTCTCATAGGAAAAGTCCACGCAGACGACAAGGACGCTGGGTTAAACAGGAGACTCCGCTATTCTCTCGTCTCCGTCCGTGGCGGCGGGTCTTCCTCCTCAAAACCCGGGACTTTGATTGATGACCAGTTTAGCATCGAATCCTCCTCCGGTGTCATTTCTCTTTTGAGGGCACTCGACAGGGAACTCGTTCCTTCGTATAATCTCTCCATTCAAGCCACCGACTCCGGCACTCCCGCACTCTCCTCCTCCGTCCGAATGCGGGTGATGGTTCTTGACGTAAATGACAATCCTCCAGGTATTCCATCATCATCATCATTCCCCCAAATTCCAATTAAACCCGAAAACTCCGATTTTACTAAACCTTCTGCTTTCTCTAGAATTCGCGTTCACTTACTACTCAGCCACAATCTCCGAACTAGCCCCAGTCTCCTCCGAAGTTACCCGCGTTCTCGCAACCTCCAAGGACATCGGAGTCAATGCAGAAATAACCTATGACATCGTTGGAGGAAATGGCTACTCCCATTTCGGAATCCACCCGAAAACGGGCGTCATATTTGTCTCATCTCCACTAGACTACGAAAGAATCCGGGAGTACGTGTTAGCAATTCGGGGGAGAGACGGAGGAAGTCCGCCCTTGGCATCTCAAGCTCTCGTAAACATAAGTCTCGTTGACCAGAACGACAACGCTCCGCAATTCTCGAGCGGCTCTTCTTCGTATTCCGTTCAGATTCCCGAAGATGCGTCAATAGGAACTTCGGTCATTCAGGTAAGAGCAAATGGGGAATGGGGAACGGGAAAAGAGGAATTGGGAATTGGGGAGCTTAGGGAAGATTTATTCCCTCCAATTCAAACTTTATTTATGATAAGACTCTGTGGGGATTTGAATCGGGTTTAAATCTCTTTGCTTCTTGTGTGTGTGTGTGTGTTTAGATTCAAGCAGCAGACTTGGACAGTGGGGAGAACTCAAAGATTAAATACCAAATTGGAAGTGGAGACAGACTGAGGCATTTCAAGATTGATGCCACCAATGGAATTGTCACGGTCGCCTCTGTTCTTGACCGTGAAATGGTAAGACTCCCGAAGCTTCTTAAGCTCACGAATTTAACCCCGAATTTCTGAGTCCGAAATTCGGACCAAAATAAAGTAGACAGTAGACACTAGACAACCCGAGAAAAACACACGGGATTGATTGATAACCCTGCGTTTCGGTTTTGATTTGTGAATGCAAAGGGACTAGCTACAGTGCTAGCTTCTAGTTTTCTATAAAATACTTTCCTTCGTAAACTAGTCCGTCATTTTCATTTCTCCAGTCTCATCCATCTTCTCTCGTGAAACTGACAGCAGCAGCAGCACAGCAAACGTCTTACGGCTAAACTTGTTTCCTCTTAAGGAAAGAAGAAAAGATTACATTACGTCTTAATCTTATGACTTGCAGATTCCACACTACTCCTTGGAGGTCTGGGCTGTTGACCACGGACTTCCGGTTCTCTCCTCATCCACAACCGTGGAAATCGATATCCTCGATATCAACGACAGTCCTCCTCTCATCCGAGTTCCTGACGATGAAATTATCGTCCAGGTGAGTTCAACACGCAACCCGCGTCCTCTCTTCTCTGTTACTTAAGCATTCCAACACTTCAATCTCACTTTTAATTAAAGGAGGACCGACCTGTCGGCTACACAATCCACAAATTCGACGTCAGCGACGCAGATGCTCCACCAAACAGCGAGCCTTTCAGCTGGGACCTTCGTGACTTGGAAAAGTCCAAGTCAAGTTCCCCGGGAATCCTGCCTTTCACTATTTCCGAATCTGGTCTGCTGAATGTCGCAGGGAAGTTGAATTCCCAAAGGAAGAATCTCTACCATCTCCAGGTACGCACAACCACCTTCTCAAATAGAAACTCCTGCCGTCCTGCCCAACACCTAATCCCGTCTAAGCCGCAGCAAAGACACGTAGAATTTAATGAAGGAAAAGGCTTTGTGGGAACGAAATGAGGGCAATTTCTCATCATTTGTGTGTGTCACACTTCCAGGTCCGCGTCTTCGACAATGGCGACCCTCCACTCTTCTCTGACGCCAATGTTACTGTCAAGGTAAGCCCATCCACCCTCCCTTAATTATAATTAATAATTAATAATTACTACCTCGGGGCAAGTTGAGAAATCCTCAATTCTTCTTCCAGGTCGTCGACAAATCCCAATGGCCTCCTGTAGTCTCCACCTTAACTGTCACAGCGATCACCGCAGACGAGGCGTACCCTGCAGGAGTTCCCTTAGGAAAGGTCCACGCTTCCGACTTCGATCCCTACGACATCCTCGTCTACGCCCTTGTGGAAACCTCCTCCTCTGCCCACTTCACCATCGACTACTCCAACGGAACCCTCAAGTCCCTCACGCCTCTCCCCGCAGGGACCTACGAACTCGGAGTCACCGTCAGCGACGGTCGATGGACAGCGCGCGGAGACGCCTACATTCGAATCCTCACGTTAGCCTCCCTCGTTCCAGAACTAAAGCTCGACGACTCCCACTTCCTCCACTCGCCCACAGAAAAAGGAACCAAGTCCCACGGAGTCCACAAAAGCCGCAAAGACATCGGCGTCTTCGCTGTGGTCATCACTTTAAAAGGTCACACTCCACAATCCTTCCTCTCAAAGATATTCGCATTCATCAACGAAGTTCGCGAAGCTATGGACCCTTCCACACAAACAAAAGGAGGTCCTACTTACGACGTTGTAATCTTAAGCGTCCAATCTGCCAAGGAACCACTAAACGCAAACCACCAAAGCTCCGCCGCAGAATCTTCAAGACGCTCCAAACGATCTCAAGACGACGAGGCTCCTCAAGAAGAAGAACTTATGCAAATGAATCCAACCTCAATTCCCTCCGTAGACATTCTCCTCTCAGTCCGCAAAGCCTCGGACAACGTCTTCGTGCCTCCCGTCGAACTCCTCAAGAAACTCCGCTTCGCACTGCCCCAAATCGAATCCGTGCTGAGTGCCAAAGTGACGCGACTTACTTTCGACATCTGCAAAGAGGATTCCTGCGAACGTGGCCAGTAAGTCGAATGATTTAAATGATTTACCGCCGTCCTCCATGTCCATTCCATCTCATTTCATTCCTTCCAAAAATCCAAAGTCCAAAGTGAAGTCACCAATCTCCAAAATCACCAAACTTCGTTCCCAAAATATTCCCGAACGATTCCTCAAGTATCAAAGTACAAAAAAGTACATTAAAAATACTTCTAAGGCTTCTTCCAACATAACTCAAGCTTTGTGTGGAGAATGGAGAGTTATGTTGAGAGATGACACGAAGGAGCCTCCCCATTTTTGACACACAATTCCTCGGTGATTTATTTATGTAGTCCACTCCGGACTCCGGGTAACTCGGGTGGGGTGGTGGGCAGTAGGGCAATACACGGTGAAATATTTCGTGTCAATTCCTCCCGAAATGAATCGCCGGTCCCATAAAACACGATTACGCTCTTCATCACTCTCCTCCTTCTTCTTCATTTATTCCCGTCTTCTTCTTCTTCTTCTCGAGGTTTACTTTATGGCTGTTACATATATTTATTTATTTATGAATAATTCAGATGCAGAACTGTAGCGACATTCGAAGGGACGCAGAGTTTGATTACCACCGAGACACTTAGCCTCATTACGCCTAACCACTACCTGGAAACAGTATGCTCTTGTCCACCTGGATTCGGAGGTATACTACCCTTCTTAATCTTAACGCTGGAAGATAAGGTCACGCAGAGTATACTTAATGGTGGTGTATACTTCTTTTATTAGGAGGCCGTTGTGAGAAGGTCATCAACGCATGTGCCCATTCAGAATGCATGTCAGGATTCATCTGCGTCCCTGACGCCTCTCCCAAAGGATACGCGTGTCTGTGTCGTAAAAGCTACTGCCCTCCAGGGATCCCTTGTGACGAAGAAGATCACTGTGCTCAGCAGAGCGTCTCCTTCAGGTATGAATTTATGAATTTATGAATTAATCCCTTCTGATCCAATTAATTCAATTAATTAATCTCCAATCTCCCTTCCAGTGGCACAAGCTTCCTCGCTTACAACGTGGGACCCGGACTAGAACGCGAACTCAGCATTAGTCTCAAAATAAAAACACTCTACACTTCGGGAACTCTTTTGCATTCCTTCGGTCACTTTGACTATGCGATTCTCGAAGTAAGGAGCCTTTTATGACTTGTCCAAGTTTACAACGGTAACTTTATGGCTCATTTGAATTTGACTTGCAGATTCGCCAAGGCCTCGTTCAGTTCTCGTGGGACTTGGGCACAGGCAAAGAAGTCCTCACCGTTACGTCCATCTCCGTCTCCGACAATCGGTGGCACCGAGTCCTCCTCCACCTCAGGGACAACACGGCTCTCCTCAGAGTCGACGAAAGGTCGACGCAGCGTCAAAGAAGTCCTGGACCTGCCCGCTCCCTCCACACGGGAGGAATTGTCTACATCGGAGCCAAAGTTATCGGCAGACATGGAAGTGTCCTCGAGAGTTACATCCCTGCGCAAGGATTCATTGGATGTATGAAGGATTTACGATGCGGGTATCCGAATTCGGAGACTCACAAAGGAGTTCCTGGAGGCGGAGGAAGTGACCTTACAATCCAAGAGGTTAAACACTACATAACTCCCGGGATTAACAGAGTAGACACCGATTTTGAAGGAGGAGTTATTGACGATGAGGAAATCGAAGAGGCCTTTGAAAGACAGGAAAACGAAGGCGGGAAAGGCGACAAGGGACTTCGAATGGCTCAACTTCCTCTTCATTCTTCAGACAGCGACAGACTCGGAGGTTCCCATCTCATCTGGTCACGCAACATTTCCTTCTCCTGCGACAGAATCCTCCATGTCGTCGAGTCCTGCAGGTCTCAGCCGTGTCTGAATGGCGGGAGTTGTTCGGAAGACCGTCAACAGTCGGGTTCTCCAGCTGGCTACCACTGCGACTGTCCTTCCAGATTCCACGGACTTAACTGCGAGGTCGACAGAGACCCTTGTGGCTCCACTCCGTGTCTGAATGGCGGCTCTTGTGTTCCAAACTCTCCTGGAATTGGAATCTCCTTTTCTCCATCTCTGGTGTCGGGAGGCGAGTGGGTGGAGCCTCAGTTCTTCTGCCAGTGTCCATTCGGTACATCAGGACTTCGGTGTGAAAGAGGCCGTTGGTGTCGAAATTCTGAGAGCTTGCTCTCTGGCGGAGGAAGTCTTGGAGGAGACTACGGAGGAGCAGGTGGAATGGACCTGGAGGGAACTGACATCTGCAGACACGGAGGAGAGTGCGAAGAAGGTCCTTCAGGGCCCATTTGCTGGTGTGCTGGGGGATACACAGGCGCCACATGCCAACTGGACATCAACGAATGTGAACGAGGCGACGCTTGTGGCCCAGCTTCCACCTGCATAAACTTCCAAGGCGGCTTCCGCTGTCTCTGCCCATCAAACGCAACCGGACTTCGGTGCAACCGAATCCTCGTGACTCCCTCAATCGTCGTGAGTGACTATCAAGACCTCATCATCATCGTCGTCTCCGTGGCCTTTCTCTGCATCTCCCTCCTCATCCTCCTCGTCGTCCACAAACGCTGCTGCAGAAGAAGACGGAGGAACGCTGGAGGAGCCTCTGCGATTCCTCTCACTTCATCTCACCTAAAAGACTCCAAGGACAACCGACTTCCTCCCAACAACTCTCGAGAACAAGAACAACTCCTGAGGAATCGGGACTCCAACATTTCAAAGATCTCCAACTTTGAAGCCCGTCCTGTCTCAGCTACCTCAGACATCTTCATTTCTGCTGGAGGAACGGGAGACGACCTGGAAAAGCCAACGTACATTAACAATCTCATGAAGGAAAGTGTTCCCACGAAAGACAAAGCCACCACTGCTTCTTCAGGCCAACCGCCGTGGCATTCTAATTTGGATGATTACCCTAAAGTACAAAACTGTAAGGAGACCCTTAATTAATTAATTAATTACAAGTAATTAAGTCTAATTAACCATTAATTAATTCTTGTGTGTAGATATGAAAGGAGACTTAAACTGGGTTGTTCCAAAACCAACAACAAAACCCGGATCGCCAACATCCAACGGAAGTTTTGGTTATCACTGGGACACAAGTGACTTAAGCACGCAACCAAATATTTCTCCCACTCTTCCACCACCCGACCTTCCTGATTCCTCCGGAGGAAATTCTTCCGGTTCTCCACACTCCAGCAACAACTGCGACGTCCTTCCAACGATAAACTTGGCTGCGCTGCCGCCCATTGGAGAACCACCTTCTGTTGGACACTCCGTCCACAACATGGGCCCTCTGAGAGAAGAAACCGAAGAAGAAGAAGACGACGATGACAATCCTCACGAACCACTTCCATATTTCGACACTGAAGGAACGTCAGTCGACGGACCGAATAGTTGGAGTATTCCTCATCCAGACCAATACCTCCCACTCCACAGCTTAGACGACGGAGAACACCAACATCAACTCCAACACCAACAGCAAATGTGTTCTTGTCCGCATTTAGACTCACCGCAGCAGCAGTCACAGTCTTCTTCAAAGAACAATAAGGACAGCAGCAGCAACAAACCTTTAGCATTAAGAAACCGATACAGGCATCCCAACAGCAGCAGCAGCAGGGATTCGGGGAAGAAAGGAGTTGGAACGAGTTCTTCCAGTTCGGGAGTCTCTTCCGCAGGCTCCCAGCACAAAGCATCCGATGCCTCAGATGACGAGATTAACGAGAGCGCGTCTCTGTTGGGCGGTGGGTCTTCCAGAGCTGCCAGTTCAACTGCAAGTCTTCCAGCGGTTGTCCAGCCTTTGGGATCAACTGGAGGAAGCCTTAGTAGTTTAGGAAGTTCCAAGAATTCCTCCAAGATTCCACGACTTCATCAACAGCAGCCCCAACAACCTTCGTCTTCCTCCGTTTCTTCACTCAATTCCTCCGGAGGTGGCGGAGGAGGCAGCACGAGCAGCCTTGGGGGGTCAAAAAAGGGCCACAGCAAAACTACCCACGTTACACAAGTTTAGTCTTTTCAAAAGAACGACTTCAGAAATCTCATTTTGGATTTACTCAGGGTGCGTTTCAAAATATTAACATTAATAAGTTTAACAATAATGACACCATAAAGAGTTTCAAAATTATGAAGAACTGAAGAACTCAGTCAAACAGCCATAAAACTGTCATTTTTAGCCCAGTCAATTTGGGCTTATTTATTTATCCACTGTTATTTCTTCAAAGTTGCAAAGGTGCTAAAAATACTTGAGAAGAAATTATACGAACATCTTTAGAAGAAATATGCAAAATTCATTTCTAACTGGGCCAATTTTTCTACCATTTTTTAAAAATAAACAAAACTATAGCGAAATAATTCCCTTCTTCTTCTCTCCTGTCTCTCTCTCTCCGAATAAAAGTAGGTTATTACAGTTACAACTTAAATTAGGTGAGTGGTACAACTACAACAAGACAAATTTTACACTTTAAATTAAGTCAAAATTGTGCTACTTGTCCTCAGTGATTGATGTGTATTTTTGAAGTGCCTCTCTTTCTCTCTACCCAAACTGCCCTAAAATAAAATAATCTCCAGTGTGAATCTTCTTAAAAAATAGTCCTTCAGAGATTTATTAATTATTAATTACTATAATTAATTAATTAAAATCAATCACCTTGTAAGATAAGCTAAAGTAGAAAAATGGCTGGAGAAAGTCAAAACGCGAAGACACACAGACACAAAAAACTATTTCCATTTTAGTAAACTTGATGTACAATCCTTTATACACGAAATGCGAACACCGCATCGTTTCCTACTTTAACTTTATACGCGTTTTAAACTTTAAACTTTAAAATTCTAAATGACGATTTACTTAAATGATATATTTCTATTTTCTCTACCAAACCAAGCTTACAATCTTAAGGAAAACAAAACCAAGAATTCTCCTCTCTGAATTCTTAAGCCATTGATTAAACTAAATGTATTAACTAACATTAAAGGTCAATGATGTGTGTGTGTGTGTATAAAGTAAGTCAAACTGTCTTTACAAAAACTGTGCTAAAATAAAAGTGTAGGAAGGATTAAACACGAATGATTAAGAATAAGAAGAAAGATATTAATATATTTAAATACTTAACAACAGCGAATGTGTGTCCTAGAGTTTCAACGTGATTAGCTTAAGGTACCAGGGACCTAAATCCTAGCAACTTGAGTAAACTTTTGCGAGGCAGTGGGGGTCGCATGCGACTCCGAC
>JAQGAD010001132.1:0-23143 GCA_034696625.1 Isotomurus palustris | reverse complement strand
AGCACAGCAGCAACATCAGATTCTTATAGTACCCGAATCTGATAGTACTCTGCTGCTGTCGTTCTCCTCTCGTATCATCCCCTTGTTTTTAAGACTTTTGCTCCTGCAAAGTCATCATAATTGAGTGGAAAATCTCCTCATGCTGAGGTTGCAAATAACAATCTTTAACTTTCGATTAAAATAATCATACGATACTACTCTAGCAATTTTTAAAGTCACTTAACTAACTTAACTCAACTAATAAACTCTATAAAACCTTGAACAATTTCATCATGAGATACCCATTCCAATTTCTTCATCGTTTCTCCATCAAACCCCTCCCGTACAAATCTTCTCTTCTCTTCGACGGTCGAATTCCTTCTTCAAAGAACAAGTAAGTGTCCCTTTCTTAAATAATTTTATACCGTTCAGAAGTACTTTTATAGTTCAATTATTGAATAGACAAGGCTTGTAATCGACTTAAAATCACCATTAACTTTGATTTTACAGGAAAGATGTGTCGAATTGCCTTCATCCTATTGGTCACCGTAGGTCTTACTGGGGCTTATCGGTATCTTGATCCAACCGGACAGCAGGCTTGTTTCCTCTGCTTCAAGCATGGAAACGTCATTCCCATGATTTTCTTGATTCGAGAGAAGGAACACGAAGATAGTGTTCAACCATACGACTGTCAAACGGTACAGAAAACACTTGCGAGAGATGCCGACTGGACAGGATCATGGGCGTGTAATCACGAGATGTGTAAGATGCCAATTGTCGACTTCTCGTCACACCCGTCCGTTCTCGACTGTAAAGGTGAGTTACTTGTCTCATTTACTTGCCAATTAATAAGGAAAGTTTGTCAACAAATACAAACAAAGATTTCTTATCATCCATTGTTGTGTTGTCCCCTTCAGCTCAAACCATTGGACTTCCATATGTGTATTTTCTGCTCCGGAAGCCTATGCCGACTAAATACAGTCCGTTCGACGATCCCAACGACGATTATAACGAGGTCCCCAACGATCCCTTCTTCGATCACGATATGTACGACGACATCGTACCTACTGAGGCTCCTCTTCTCGGATCGGAAGAGATGGAATACATGGAAACGAAAACCTCGGAGTATCTCATCTCCTACGCCATACAATTACTCAATTATCTACTACCTTAAATTACCAAACACACTCTAATTTTGGAAAAACACGAATCAGTTTTTTAATTTTTTTTTTGTTTGATTTCCTGTATGTTGTTAAAATTAATCTTGATTAACCTTAAATTAAACCCAAGATGAAACATAATTCTTAATTCTATTTCTAGTGTCAAAATTACCCAATATTCTCTAATTTATCTTTAACAAATTATTACCATTTTCATGTAAAAATTCTAAATTCTGCTAGAAGAAATAAATTTGACTATCTTAATTCGGAAATTACCTATTGATCATTAATGTCTACTGTATTTTTTTTATTTGATCCATCACCAACATTCCATTAATAAATTCATCAACTGCCTGTTCATTTCTTCCTTCTATGGGGTAGGCCTGCCTCATAGAAAGGTTATTTTTGTGCTCAATCATGGAGCTTTTTACGGTGTGTCAGGGAGTCGAGGATAAGCCCTCGCTCTCTCGTGTTTCATCGTCACCATAGGTTCTCTCTCTGTTACCTTAGATCTCGGGAGATATGGTTCTTCCATAGGACGAACACATCTCACCGAGTATTGTCCTTTTTTCCATTTTCGGACACAGAGAAAGATCAAAATAAGAAAAACAATAAAAGATAGAATTACAAAAACACCAATGGTTCCCAATAAGATATTTAATTTGTGAGTTATCTCACCCTCCGTCAAGCCATTAGCTGTAGGCATGTACCCTACAGTTGGATATGCAGCAATTCGGAGTTGACGTTGGCCAACAGCGAGCCTGCACCACAGACATAAAACCGCTACCGTAATTAAAGCATCCCAAATGAGAGAAACGTAAGCCATGGAAACATGAGAATGTTTCTCAACTTTCTCCATATATCTAGCATATTTCCCAAATTTTTTAAATAAAGATGTATTATAAACTACATCCTTTTCGTACCAGAATTTATCATAAATCTCATCCATATCTTTAAAAACTGTGGAGGTTTTTAATTCTTTCACTGCCTCCAAAGCTCTAAGAACTTGTTTCTTAGCAGTCTTTGTCCAACGTGATGGAATAACTACGCGAATTATATTTTTATGTTCCGACTGAATCCTACATGGATGAGGCATTCTAACTATCCTATTCTCCATGTTTATAGTACATCTACAATCTGTAATTCTAACAATATATGCTCCAACAGAGTGTTCCTTAGAGTATAAACTAACACGAGTACTATTGTCACCTCCGGTTTCGCAATCAATAGTCGTATCATTCTGAGCGTTAGTGATAGCAAATACTTTCTCCGTGTTTTCTTCACTGTGTAATGAGACTACTGAAACTTCCTTATCATTTGGGGCTCTACAATTCATAGGACATACTTCTGACAACTCTTCTGCATTTACTCCTTCAAGCAAGGCTTTAGTACAGTCAATAGACTTTCCTGATGAAGCTTCCAACTCAGAAAAGAAACAAATCCCTTTATCGGGTGTACAACTAGATGTGTGTCCTTCTGCTAAAGGAAATATTTCTGTATTATTTTTCTTTCTGGCAACAATAATAATTCGATGACTATTTTCTAATTGACAAATTTGTTTCTCTCCTCTTTCTGAATAATGTAAGAAAGGAACAGTCACACTCTCAATTAAGTGATAAGTTGTGTATTTCCGAATAATTGGTACTTTTAAATGAATCGTTACCTCACCTTTCTTATTATTAAAGAAACACGATGAAAGTTTGTGATGATAATAGGCTGAGAGATGATTGTGTTTTATCAGAAAATCTAATTTATGTTCATTAACTGAACGACTTAATTTCATTAATTCATTTTTTAAGGTTTTGGGAGCTACAGCTAAAGCTGGTAGTTGAGAATTAGTACATGAACTTAATATTTGAGAATACTCAAAATTTTCATTAAATCTTAATGTTTGTAGAGCCAAATCCAAGAGAAGTATTAACTCTCGTATCTCTCCTTTCCTAATCGAGTTAAGGTTTTTCTGATTAGCAACTTGAGTTTCTTGTATTTTCTGATTAAATTCCCTCACAATTTTATTCATAGCTAAATAAGTTTCATTCTTTAATAGTGAGACTGCTGATGCTACTTGAACCAAATTTTGAGAATTAATATGCATTCCTTTCGTTATTTCCTCAAATAATCCTGCTGAGTCTATAGTATCACTGTCAAAATAATTGTAAATTTTCTGCCCTATGTAACCCACAGATAATCCTAAGAAGGCCGCCTCTACTACTTGTCGTTTCTTTCTTCCTGTGTTTGGTCTTGCCGTGAAATTAGTAGTCTTCCTTGTTGTCGAAGTGGTCCTTATAGTAGAGGTAAATGGTCTTCCTGTGGTTGTAGTTGGTCTCATCCCATTGTTTAAAGTTTCATTTATGTGAATCTCCTGTGTCTTTTCTGACTGAACCTCTTCCGTTCCCGTGAAAGACAAGACTTGATGATCCACCTTGTAACTAAGACTTTTAATTGTGTTTAATAGAGGCATTGCCATTAAACATAACGGTGAGTAATTCACGTCCGTTTCCCTTGAACAATCATCAATTAACAAATCATGTAAAAAATCATCTCTATTTGTAAATTCATATTTTACGTCAAAAAGAATATGTGCATATTCAGTGTATATCAAAGTAGATGGAATGGATCGAAAGTAAATTCCGGTTGTTATCTGCGTCTCAACTTCCTGTGTAGCAGCAGTCACCACGAAGATCAGGAGGGCTAATATTATTGGAGTAATCATTTTTCTACAACAAAAAGAATAATTAGCAATTGTCATAACACATTTTTCATTGAGCCAATCGATTTTTTATTCTTTCTGATCTTCTCAGATCAGAGCTGATTTCTCTCTCTGGTTCGACTTTTTCATTTGCTATAGTTTTTAACCTTTCAGGTCTTATCATAATAGGTTTTATTCGAGATATGTGTACAATTTGAGTTCTACCGGAGCCATCTAATTCCAATATCTCATATTTTAAAGGTGTTAGTCTTTTGAGTATCTTATATGGCCCCCTAAACTTCGCAGCTAACTTCTTTGAAACTCCTTTATCCGACAAATCTGGGTAATTTAACATTACCAGAGTTCCTTCTTTGTATTCCTCAGCTACTCTGAATCTATCGTATTTGTCTCTACGCGATTCTTGGTCGAATAGAATATTCAACTTCGCTCTTGTTGTTGCCTCATATAGCTGCTCTAAAAATTCTTCAGACCTGTTATTTAAGTAATCTTCTGAGTTAAAACGAATTTCATCAGGAGTAACTGGCAATCTGCCGTAAACGAGAAAGAATGGGCACTCCTGTGTTGTGGAGTGTAAACTAGTATTTAAAATGAAGGTTACACTCTTTAAATATTTTGCCCAGTTACTCGGGTTTTCCTGAACGAAAGTTCTCAAGATCTCCTCTATAGACCTGTTGCTACGTTCTACAATTCCTTGTGTGAAATGCGTCATTGCAGAGCCATAAACCGGTTTCGTTTCCCAATATTTAAAAAATTTCAACATGAATTCTGACTTATTACTTGCAGCTTGATCTAAGTGAATTGTTGAAGGTGACCCATGAGTCAAGTACACGTCCTCTAGTAAAAAATTTGCCAGGGATTCACTTGAAACATCTCTCACAGCTTTACAAATAATAAACCTTGACAACTCACACACCGCTACATATATATATTTTGCTTTAGTCTTTTCATCCGCTGGTGAGAATGGGCCTATTGCATCAACTGAAATAACTTGAAACACTGTGGATGGGATTTCTCTTCCAACCATTTTTCCTTCATTTCTTCTTCCATCTGGTTTTGCTTTTTGGCATGTAATGCAACTTTTAATAAAAATTTTAATATCTTTAGCTAATGATGGCCAATAGAATAACCTTCCTATCTTTTTTATTGTTTTATGCGTCCCCAGATGACCGCTGTAGAAGTCATCACTATGATAAGCTTGAAGAATTACAGCTACAAGTTTTTCAGGTACACATAGGCGTCTTCTTCCCAACGGAGTTTTGTAATATAGAATCCCTTGTATTAGTTCAAATACCTTTAAAACCCGTTCTCCTCTATTCAACTTTGTAATTATCTTAGTGAAAAATGGATCTTGATTCTGGGATTTGATGATTTCATCCCTGTAATTTAGTTCACTAATTGTGTAAACTTCTTCAACGGCTTGCTCACCTTCTCTTTCACTTTCATCTCTACTTGTGGAATGAATTCTGCTTAAACAATCGGGTACTACATGTGTACTGCCTTTTTTGTACTCAATTTTTACATTATAGTCTAATAATTTAGATAGCCATCTCGTCAGTTTCCCCGACTTTGGTTGTCTTTTCATGTCAAGTATCTGTGATAAAGCAACGTGGTCAGTAATAACCTTCACATCCTGTAAAAATAAGTAAGGTCGAAACTTTTCCAAGCTCCAGATGACCGCTAGAGCTTCAAGTTCAGAGACGGAATAATGTCTTTCATTTTTATTAAGTGTCCTTGATGCAAAAGCTATAGGTCTAAGATATGAGTCTTGTCGTTGCATTAAAGCTGCACCAATTCCTGTCTTTGAGGCATCAGTATGAAGTTCTATAGGCTGATCAGGATTGAATGTATTTAACATTGTGTTCTCACACAACTTGTCTTTTAATAACTTAAGGGCTCTCTCACATTCTTCTGTCCAAAGCCAATCTTTTTCTTTTTCTGATTTATTAAGCTGAAGAAGTGGAGCTGCTATAATACTATAATTTTTAACGTGTCGTCTGAAAAAAGAGCAAAGTCCTAAAATTGATTTTAATTCCTTATAATTTACTGGGGATCTCAATTCTTTGATTGCTTTAATTTTATCTTCGTTAATACGTACGCCTTTACTTCCTACTATAAATCCTAGCATTTTTAATTCTTCTTTACAAAATTCACTTTTTAAATAATGAATTGTCAAATTAGAATATCTTAAACGTTGGAAAAGTCTTTGTAAATGCGTGAGATGATCCTCAAATGTTTTACTAAAAATCAGTATGTCATCTAAGTATAAGAAGATAAATCTGTCTTGTTCTTTTCCCTTGTATAATTTGGTAATTAAAAAATCATGAAAGATATGTCTTAACATGTGTATGAATAGTTGTGCAGAATTTCTTGCACCTTGTATGATTGTCTTATGTCTATAAGAAGCGTCTGCAGTATTAAAACCACTAATCTTTCTGTCTTCTTCATCTAACTCAAAAATCCAATATCCGTCTTTCAGATCAGCCGAACTTAACCATTTTGTTTTGTTCAATGAAGCATAAATATCATCAATAGAAGGAATAACTTGTTTAAATTCTTCTGTTTGTAAGTTTACTAGTCGTAGATCCACTACTAAACGAAAGTTCTTTCCGTCTGGTTTTCTCACTAACATAGCACTAGATGCCCAAGTGTTCAAGGATGGTTCTATAATGTCACGCTTAACTAATTCCTCACATTTTTCTTTCATTAACTCTCTTTCTTTTAAACTCGCTTTATAAGGTTTCACATGAATTTGTTTTGCTCCTTCTTTTAATGTGAAGAGCCTGTAATCCTTTGGGTAATCTAATGCGTATTTGCTCGTATCATTATCATCATAATAGAATACATCTCTATACCTACAAATCAATTCTTTAAGTCTACGTGACTCCTCTGAACTTAGATTCTTATTTACTCTAAGTTTTTTGTACTCATCCTCGGACATGATATGCCTTCTGCGAGGTATGGTATCTTCTTCTTTCGGGATTCCCTCTAGATCTCTCCTAAGTAGAGAATTTACTTCTATTATTTCAACTTCATCTGCGGCTTGAAACAATCCTACTTTAGTCCCTTTTGTAATCCAAAGCCCTTTATGAACGACTAAAATTAATACCGTAATTACTGCTTCTGGGTAGCACCAAAAGTCTGGTGCTATTAAATTATTGTCTTCTAGGAATTTATTATTAAAAGTAAATATGTACTTCTTTCTTTTAACATATTCCCCTACTATTTCTACGTTTAATGTTGTGTAACCAATATCAGACAGTAGTGTGGTATCTTTCACGAATGCTATAATTTTGTTAGGATTATTTTCTAAAGAAATCGCTTCTATTTCCATAGTACTAAGAATCGGAGTTTCTCTTATAATGAATTGAGGTTTTTCCTCTTTATTTAGTGCGAATGGAATATGTTTAGAGTTTAATAAGATTGATCGATTTTCGTAGTCTATTGTTGGTCTATATTTTTCTAGAAAGTCGTTTCCTAATAGTACGTCATGGGATGAACTCATGATCCACACATCAATTTTAATTATTAATTCTTTGATATGTATCGTTAGAATAGATTTACGTGTTAGGATATCTGAACTTATGATTCCCTTAATTCTTATTGGATTTGATGAGTAACTATTATTAATGAATTTTGGATGTACTCCTGAGATGCCACTTCCTGTGTCTATTAAAATATTTACCCATTTACCATTAACCATTCCCTTTATATAAAGTAAACTATTCCCATTATTTAATAAGTTAATACTATTTTCCGGGTATTCTAGTCGAGCCATGGATACAGATGAGCTCAGTTTCTGTATCCACGGCGACCGCCGTTTCCCTGTCTATTACTATTATTGTTCATCATTGGACAATTTCTCTTAAAATGTCCTGCGTCTCCGCAGTTATAACAAGTTCTAATATCAGTAGATTGACTTGGGCCCTGTTCAATCGCCAGTTGATTATTTCCTCCTGACTGATTATTATTCCCTCTTCTCCCATTATTTCCACGGGAATTATTGTATTGACCGCGTCTATTATTTCCTCTGTTTCCTCTACTATTGTAGTTTCTATTATAACTGCCCCTTTGAAAATTATTTCCTCTGTACGAGTTACTACCTCCTCGGTAGTTGTTAAATCCTCTTTGATTACCTCTGTAATTATTATTTCCATAACCTCTTCCTCTACTGAAGGTTCCATTATTCCTTCCTATTGCGCAACAAAGTGCTGAGGCAAATTCTGACGCTAATCTTTCTGTGGGGTCCTCCTCGGTATTCTTCTTTTCATACTTCTGAGCACTATCTATTACGTTCACCGAGTTATTTTTCATATTTTTCTTGAAATATTTGCTCACAGCCCTTAATCTCGTGTAAATCTCTGCATCATCTTTCGGGGCTGACAATGCTAATCCCTGTGCTATTTCTGTCGGTAAATGATCTATAAAAGTATTTACCCGTCTTTCGTTATCTCCTACTCCCATATCGTCTAAGATATTAGAAATGGAGTAGAAAAATGTCTCAAAATCTAATGGATTGAATTTTATTTCTTTCAATTTCAGTTTCTGACTGTCATATGAATCATTATCTGCGAAACATTGTCTAAATGCATCACAGAAATCTTTCCAATCAATCACGGCTTTGTCTCTACTCACGTGTTGATTGCAGGCTTGAAGTGTTTGAAATTTTCTATAGAATGCTGCTGCTGTACCCTTTAAATGAAAGCTTACTTGTGACCCTAACTGTGATTCAGGCCAGCCAAATTGTTTAGCTGCCTGTGTGAATTTAGCAATAAATTGATCTGGGCTTGTAGTTCCATCATACAAAAGATGAGTGGATTCTGGTGGTGTGTAATTTACTATGGTGTAACTAACTGGTGGATTTGAAGTTAGTGTGGGACCTGATTTGGAACTACCTGGGGATGGAGGTTTTTGTTGGTCTGTCATTTTAAATTTGATTGTTTTTAAAACTGGGGATTTTAGGAAAGATTTTCGTGTAGTATTCTGTAACTCTTTTTCCTGATTCTCAAGAGGTGTTTGTGTTTTTACTACTAATTCTGTCTCTTTTGGAGATTTATCAGGACTAACAAAAGTATCTTCCTCGTCAGAACTATTTAATCCAAATGTGTTAGATTTTCTCTCTCTTTTTGGAGTTAAAAATGAATTTGGTTGACTGACGTGGAAAGGTAAAAAGGATTTTGCTAATTGAAAGAATGAAAACTGCGGAGTTTTTATAGGTGTTTCTGTAAGTGGATTCTGTTGATTATTTACTTGTGGAGTTGATGTAGCAAGAGGATTGAAAGTGAATTGTGTATTTGTGTTAGTAGGTCTGTTGGGTACTAGAGCAGCCAATGCATTATTGACCTTCCTTCTATTTTTCTCTGATTTAAGAAAATGACTAAGATCATTGGGAGTTGCGTCCCCCTCACTTCTAAGCCTGGGCATATATTTCACACTATATATATAGTGAGGAGTTATTAAGTTGATAAGAGATTTCGTACTTACCCACTGGTTCTTCTTCTCAGATGTCTTCGAGAAGCCTAGGCAAGGTTGCCATGAAATAAGAGTCCTTCAGGTTGTTGTTCAAGCAACTCTTTATTCGCCAATAACTCCAGATACATACACACACACGTGTTTATATACATAAGTATATACCTATATACTAATAACCAGTTTTGAGTGAGGGGAGAGAGCCGAGTGAGCTTCATCAAGTTCACTCGCTCCTCTCCTCCTCATCCCTTTTAACCACCACCATCATTTGTAGAGAGAGAGCACAGCAGCAACATCAGATTCTTATAGTACCCGAATCTGATAGTACTCTGCTGCTGTCGTTCTCCTCTCGTATCATAATACAGGGATTCGTTTACGAATAAAGGTTGAACAGAAAATACATTTGATACTTTTGCGACAAAGAATGTAAGCATATGAATACTTCGGTTTAGTTTAAACCTTGAAATAATAATTTGTATTCAGTTCAGACTACTTGCAGTGATTCAAGATTTAACTTTACAGTGTTGAAAATTTAAAATTGGTAAACTCCTGTCTGATTCTTAAAAAGCCGACGAACATAATCTATTATGAAGCAAACTTCAAATATGTACAGTTCCATTTGAAGAAACTTGTTACAATTAATAAGGTTTTATATGACCATGGACTGTGGAAATTGCAAGAAGGTTGAAAATGATTAAAGATGGACGAGAAAGAGAGGAGTCATAAAATGTAAAATTAGCATGTGGGAGCAGTTAAAAACTGTTAAACCAAGAATAAATAAATTTCACAATCACTCCAACGACGAGTAAGAAAAAACCTGAGAAGATGAATAATATTATTATATTGCAACTAAATTTTGCTTTAAAATCCTCGCAATTTTAGCTGACTAATCGGGAAAATTAAGGGAAAGCATAGTTTTTCCAACAAGTTCTTCTCCATCTTGTTTGCGTTTTTGGTTTATAGTGCTTGCGAAAGTAATTACCATACATTGCTGCAATTTGTAAGCTGTTGATTTCTTTGATTGCACTTTATTTCTTACAATAAAAGTTTTCATTCCACTGTTAGACACAAGCATTCTTTAGAAATGTCAGTTATTGTGTAGGGAATTAGGGAAATCGATGGATTATTCTTTAGTTTCAGAAAACCTTTATGATAGATAAAATTATAGATATTTTACAAACCAACACGATTATTAAATTGTTACGATAAGACGAGGCGCAGGAAAATCTACTACGTCCAACGATCAATTCATGGAACGTCATGATAGTGACATTGACATTTGAATAAATTGGAAGTAGTAAACTATTACAGAATCAAGTCCTTCATCCTTTGGTTTTGTAAAAAATTGTAAGTTTCGTGAGTAAATTACCTGTTGAGAAACAATTGGTTATGCAGCCTTTGTGAAAGTGATAATATATACCTAAATGCCTGTTTAACACCCTTGAGTTTCAAACGTAGAAACTTGCTGCACATGACACGTTGTACAGGGAACAGTTATTATTTGGCTATGCAACAATAGGTATATGCAATTTTGAATGCAAACCATGAAGATTGTTAACGACTGGAACTGAAATAAGAACTGTGATAACGTAATAAACCATTGTACTGTAGTACGTGGTTTTTGTAGATTTCCTCAACGGAAAAAATCTTGTTTCGCCAATTCCAGCGTAAAATGAACATGGTCTTACACTTCTCAGGTACGAATAATAGAGTTTCCCTTGCGAGAAACCAACTGTCTGCAGTTTCAAAACTCGTATTATGTCCTTAGTTAGGTCGTAAATAGCAACCCCGTCCGGAAGTTCAATATGAGCCAATATTGGAATTGCAACCGCTAAGCCAAGGCATTGAATGTAAAATGGTCGCAAGATGTAAAACACAATGGGGAGGCGAATAACCACAAATGCAGAAACGCATTCACCCAAAAGTCCTCCAGCTAGGATTGCAGAAGCCACATTTGTGACTAATGCACTCCCAATCATTTCGACAAGGAGGAATAGACAACTGTAGTACTTCAAGATTTTTCTGAACATCACGTGACCCATGTGATTCATATTTCGAGACGCGTATGATTGGTTGCTTATTTTTTGCACACATTTTAAGACAACTTTCACTCCTATCGCAATTACTACAAGGGATATAACGAAAACTCTACAACATCCAAAAAGGAGGTAAGATTGGAAAAATATTCGAAAAAAGAACATTAACCAGGAACTTTTACTACTTGGCCAAACTAATTGCAATATGTAGAACAACGGGTCAAGGTTGAAAACAGTTTCAAATGGTGCCAGCACAGGTGCTACTAAGATTACTGACCAAACGAAAATATTTAAAAAAATTCCCAGGTAATCAAAACAATGTTTTTCATTCAAACCTGACTTCGTGTTAAAACTGAAACTAATGCTTTCAATTTTAAGTATTGCGTTTACTGTGAAAACAAATGCAGACTGGTTGTTGTAAAAGCACGAAGAACACAATCCAACGAACAGTCCCGTTGATAGTAGTGTGCCTTGTATAGTTAAGTTCAAAATTGAAATATCACGGGATGGAGATAAAACCTGCTTCAATAATAAGAACCCACAGCAACCAACCATGAGGAAGCCAGCTAAAAATTCCCCTACAATAAAAGAAAGTAGGCTCGACTTATTTACTAATGCACACTCAGCAGTTCTTTTCCGCGAATTCCAGCGAACAGGAAATTTCCAGATGTAACTGTTCATTACAGCTTCCCACGTATCTAGTGCTTTTAATCTTAGTGGAGTTGTCATTTCTACTTAATGTGCTTTAACATGAAACGTGGAGATTAGAAATCTAATGAAAAAGAACGGGCTTAAAAACAGAAAGGTACACCATTCCTTTAGTGGAACGAGAACAAGCTTCTTTCCCTCTGGATTTCAAATGAATTCAGTACAAGGAATGCAGAATAACCGTGATATAACTTGAGTTTGAGTGGAGATGTTCTGAGATCACTATTAGATTTTGTCGAATGTCTGGGCTGTAGAGACTGCTTGGCATGAAGTTTTTGAAATTGGTTTCTTGAAACGTGATTATTTGCATATGCTTCAAAACTCCCAATTTAACTTCGAATTTTTTGAAAAATGGATGCGAGATGTAATTTGTGACAAAGTGGTATGGTAATGGGGTGCGCTAACTTGATTTCACGTTGGTTGTAGTTATTTCAATTCCATTAACAACAAATTTGATTTAAATTGGTATGGGATTACCAAATTAGTGAAATTAAGTTGCATTACACAATCGATCGCTCAGGCATCAGGCCGTAAAAACACACATTTGACTGGAACATAATGTGGTAGACTTAGGAAATTACGAAAAGCCACAAGGCCACCGAATGAACTGAAACTCCACCAATTAGACGGTTGCGATTAAATTTGAACCTGACTCGGATTCTTGCTGAAATAAGGCATATTATCACAATCCTAAGAAAAAACGTCCTCCACGCGGAAAATACATAATGCACCAGATAATTTACTTTGCTGAATATTTCATTCCAAATTTGAAAAAATTTATCGCTTGTTATCATAACTGTCACCCAGCAAAGTTCACCTCACAGTGGTCACCCTACGTCACCGCTGATCCGGTCACAAGAGGAGGAAGGCTGGAACTGTTTGGGCGTCGTCTAAGGACAAACAATTCCAAATCATTCTTTTTCTTCTTCCAGCTCAGCTGCAACCGCGAACCCCACAACTCCATAGGCTCCGATTACCTGCCATTACCTGTCACACTAGTTACAACGTCGTCATCTGATTTGCTGTTCTTTCTTCCGCTTTCCGTTTGCCTAACCTTGCAAACCTTCGCAACCTAAGTTTTGCGGTCGACGCTCGAAAATCTTCGCAAACTGTAATCGTATCACAATTACAATACGTAATCACAAATTGGGTGTATGTGATTACGTATTGTATCTGTGTGTGTAGAAGTTGGTATGTATTTTCTCCTGGATTTGTTTTTAATTGCTGTAAAACCACAATAGCTACATACTTGAAACATTCAACAATTTCTTACTATCACAAAAGCGATATTATGGCATTCATGGTAAGGTATGACCTGATGCAATTACTATGTCACTTGTGACAATTGTTTGAATTGTTATAGTTGGATTTTCGCGAATTAGAAATAACTGCAATTTTTGCACTACCTAATCCGTCGTGTGCTAAATCTGCTGTCACAATTAAACACAAAATTGTCAGCGAAGTAACTCAAGTGAGCCTTTTGAAACAGCTTTGTGAAGGTTTTTCATAAGATTGTGTGAACACACATACCAGAAAAATTTGTTTTTTCAACAATAACATGACTGGGGTGCAAATAAATTCAGCCCTATCGAACCAGATATTTCAAAATTTACAAATCATTATTCACCTTTCTGACTCTACAACTGCAAACGTTAATAATTTGATACAAATCTAAAAATCATGAAATATTGTTCTCCACTCCATTCTGATTTTGACGGCTTTTCCACGTATTGTTTTAGGCGTACAACATCTATAAGGTTAATTTGCATTAGCATATAAAAAAATGGATCACTAGACAACTCAGAGCATCGAAAAATTCGGTTTCTTTCCAATACATACGCAGGACACTCAGCTATAAAGTGAAGTAATGTCTGAATGATTTCTGTTGAGTGCAAAGTAAGCATAAACTTAAATCTGCTTCTTCTGCGTTTAAATGGCTACAAATTGATCGCAAACTGATATTTGTACCATCCCTTAAATGCAACAACAAGCCAACAACTAACAAGTGAAATTTTATTTCGGAAAAAATCATAAAGAACCAGAATTCCGAACTTAGCTTGCGCCAATAAATGAAATTCGGAATGAACACTTGACGTGTTCTTTACTTTCCCCTGCTGGTGGCATTTAAATGTTTGAAAAAATTCCATCGAACTGTGTGTCGTCAACGGCAAGGAATATAGATTATTTTTTCATAAAAACGCAAAGCAAAGCAAAGTTAATGTAGCAAAACTAAGTGCACTGTCGTCATAGTGAAAGTGACTTCTTTAATACTGAAAAAGGTTTACTACAAGGTGAATGTCTATCTGCAAAAATGTTCACCATTCAACAAAATTTTCACACCCGTCATCGACGATCTTACTTCTGTACTCCATAATTCTAACGTATCTAGCAATAAAATTGGATAAAAGGTGTCAATCTTCTAATGTATGCTGATGATATTGTTTCTTTAATCTGAAATGAATTTCACCTACATTTAAAATTGGTTTAATAGCGCACTTATTTGTATAAATTTAGTGGTATACGTTCTTTTGTGCTTTGAAATTTAGACAATGTGAATTAATACGCTCCCTAATAGTTTTTAAATCTATTTTAGTCATCGGTAGCTTTAGCAAAACAATGGAATCTACACTAAACTTTTATTGCTCATTTTTCTAGGACACGCAAAATGGACCACGCTTTTATGGGGAAAGCTATTATTATAGTTTCTTAACGTCCAACCTGACTACGGATATTAGTTTCTGACTGCGTCTCTGATTTACTTAATCACTACAAACAACGGAAATCATTATCAAACACACCTTTTATGTACCGAGATGAACGGATGAGAGTGGAGCGTGATGTTGTGAAGAGTAACTGTGGAAGTTGGATGTCGTGGACTTCCTTCGGGCTTCCTGAATACCTCAAGGTTCCAAATGTCAACGTCCTTCTATGGGCACCGTCTGTGGAAGATGTGAGTGAGATGAAGAGATACTGAAGTGTTGTATAACTCCCAACAACTTAGGAGATTTACAATAATGCTTGTAATTTATAAATGGGACATGAAAACATTATTTGTATTGTAATTTGGGAAGACAAGGTGTTGTCTTCATGGCAGGTTGAGAAGGAATCCCGTGGCTTCCTTCTTCTTCCTGAGTTGAGCCGGAGTATTCCTCCGCTCCAGTACACCAATTAGTCCTCCATCACACTTTGCAAAAGTAAACCATTATAAAATAAGTCCAAGGCGGAGCATCCTTAATATAAACTGCATTTGAATGCCTTAAAGTTACACTTATAGTCCCCAAAAGTACACAATGTTAGCCAAGTGCATTCGAACTTAATTTAGGTCGATAATTTCACTAATGAATAAACTTGCTGATGAGGTTAGGTCAGCAGCTTTTGAAAATTCTGTGGTGGCTTTGAAAAACAAAAATTTAGTTTAACTTTAATTTGAGTTTGTGAAGATATTCTACTAGAATTTCTAGTGGTTGTGTATGTGGTGTATTTCTGCGTTTTAGAAATTATGAAATTTTTGCAGGGTTCACAGGATTTTTCAGAGGTTTCACAGACTTCCAATTCATTTTTGTTTCTACTAAGATTTTGGGTAATGTGCAAGAAACAACATTTACTTGGCTCTCTTGGTAACCTATAATTTAAACAACTCGTGTGAGAGGTTATTATTTCTTGCAAAAAACAAGGTAGATTATATTGCACAACACAATTTATATTCCCTTCTCGCATGAGCAAAATATAAATCCACTTTTGGACTAGCTGCCGAGTTTTCTTACATGGCCATACTTTTAAATAACTTATGAGCATTTATGCTTTCCTCTGCATTACTGTTATTGCTGTTGTATTTTAGTGTCCATATCCGCGCCTTCTGTCTCAAAAAATTGACCAAGGTACAAAAATGATCAAAAGTCCATGATCTGTGTATGTCCGGGGTCTAAAGGGGGGGGTGGGATTTTTTCCCGGTCAAAATTTTCTGGCTGGACTTGGAAATGTTGGGCTCAACTAGGGTGGTCCGAAGGTTGGAAGCAAAAATGATATCCAGTCTATGATCGGTGTATATCTGGGGTCAAAAAAGAGGGTAAGAATTTTTCCCGGTCAAAATTCTTACCCTCACTTTTGACCCCGGATATATACCGATCATAGACTGGATATCATTTTTTTGGGGCAGAAGTCGCGGATATGGACCCTAAGATATAACGGCAATAACAGTAAGTACATTTCATAATATAAATTATTTAATTAAGTACCCAACTTAGGATAACTGTGTATTTCTCTCATAGTACGACAAAGCTGCTTCTACCTTCATATTTTTTTATAGTTGATAGCTTTTCATCTAGTCTACTCAATATTTGCTCGAACTAGAACAGAACACATTAATATAGCTGATATTCAAGGCTTCCAGAGTCTTGTTTTAATATTTGATAGAAGATTACAGAAAGACTTTTAAGACTTTCACATCCCCAATAAAGTCTCATAGGGAGAGTTTAAACAGAAGAAAAGTACAAAATGGCAACTGCTCACATGTGGAAGTCAATCTTCCTAACGTCAAAAATATTTCGTCCTCACCTGATTAAATACCCGAAGACTTCAAAAACTATGGAACGCGAACGACATAATTTCTGGCGGTGGATGTTTCTTTACGGGGTCTACATCATTTCTTACACACTCTCTATGAATTTTATACTCGTCGTAAAAATCAAGAGCGAAAAAGAGTATTCATTTTCTCAAATTACTTAAGCAACATCTCCTTTTCTTTTCGCAAGTTTGTGTTTACTCTGCCTCAATTTCTCCTACACAGTTCTACTAAACCAAGGCCGATCTTTTTACCTGTTTAACGTCTTATCACACTTCGAAATAATTTCGCTCAGTAAGCCAAAGATTAATAAAACAAGCAATCAACACAAATTATCAATTTGAAATAGCTCTAAACTCTGTAATGCTTAATTTTAACAGGCAAGCAAAGGCAGATTGTGCCGAATCCGAAAAGGAGAGCTGATGAAATTATCCTCCGCATGATGCCCCCTTTTCTAAAATGGACGACTGTGTTGATAGCAACGAGTTTCGTTTTCCTGGATTTGGAACTAACGTCATTCTTGTCATCTCAGAAAACGAGTCAGGAAACAAGTTTCCATTTAATTTTACTCGCTTTTCGATTGATCCTGGTGGCACCAGTAGCTTACATTATTTATTGTGGGATAGTTGGAGGCTTAGTAATCCTAATGTTTGAAATTTACATTTTTCACAACTGCTTCTTCCAATTAAGAGCTTGGAGTAAACGCTGATTAACAAGCCTAATTAGGCTCGACCTAAAACGCTTGAGTAAAATTGGTGTTGACACTGATTGGTTGCACGCTGCACAAAAGTTTATTGAGCTTCAACAGCAACTGAAGGTACTCAAAATTTTATTTAGACACACTTTAAATTTACTTTTTCCACTTCTGCTTCTTTTAGGAACGTTTGTGCTCACATCCTTAAACTATGCTACGTTAAAACTGAACTCAGTAATTCATATGCCGTTCTTTCTGGGTTTTCCTTGTTTATGTTTAGCCACAATGATTACTATTTACATATTAGTCCCTCCTGCCTCGGAAATTAACGAGTTCTCCATAGATTTAAACGAAAGAAAGAACGTACAAACGTTTGTGCATTTTGATGGATACTGGAGAAGGAGATTGAGTTCGCAGAAGTCGATTGGAATTTACTGTGGTGGGTTTTATATGGCTAAGAAATCGACGCTGAACTTATATTGTTTCGATTGTTGATGCCACGGTTAATACTTTACTTCTCTTCTGATGCAATTAGTCTCAGGACATTTTAATTTTATTTTCTCAATATTCATTCTATTTTCGTTTGGTGTGAGGAGATTTTAGATGTGCGTAGGATGGATTAAATGTGAACAGAACTACTCATGAAGTTTTATTGGCAAAGAATCGACGTGAACTGCAATGAATCAATTTGGTGTCACATCCATCCGAAATCCTGTTCCTGTGTTGTAAGACTCCGATAAGAACCTGACGATGGCCACAGTTGAAGTTCCGAGGAACTGCGACACGTTCCCAAATCTTCCACATTCACTAAATAAAAAGTAATCTCATTGCATCTCAATCGCAAACAAGGATTCTCTCCCACCTCCTCACCTGTACTCAGAGGTTCTTATCCGTTTGTAGTTCGTCTCGGTTGGACTTTCCTCAAGGAAGTAAATCTTGAGAAAGTTGTAATCGCATTCTGGCGGTGTGCCAGCGACGTCCAAATATTTCAGAGTTAGTGAGAATGGCCTCCCTCCCTGCGGAGCAATCACCGACTGAAACAAACTATTCCGGGAATAGTTCTTTTTATTCTGATGAGGAAACGAAACGGACTGCACTCCGTCCTTCCTCATTATTTCACCCGAATGATCAAAGGGAGACGTCTGATTGATGGAGGTGAATGTGAGTTTGAAGGAGGGAGGAGGGCCGGGATTGGCGGAAGGCTTGGCCACCAACGTCAACAGAATAAGCTACCCCCAATTCGTCCTTTCCTTCCTCCAGTCACTCTGCGAACTGCCACACCAAATAAATTCAACTTTATCAGTCCACACTAATTGTAAGTCCCACCTGTTCCACTCACCCATTCCACACGTGGCTATTTGCACCAAGATCCGAACCCCACAGAGTCAGTTGAGCGGCCTCTCCCAAATTGTTCTCCTCCATCACAAAACGCAGATTCCCTCTGTGAGTGTTTCCTTCATTCCGCAGGACCCAAATTTTCCGTCGGATGTCCAAGTTGCTTTCTCCTCTGAATTCGATCGTTCCATTGTTGCCATTCACTTCCTCCACCTGCAATTTCACTTTCTTCAACAATTCCCTTCAATTTAACACCCCAAAAGAAACAAACGCTGATTTCTGTACCTCCGTCTGCGTGGGTAGCTGGGCTTTGGGCTCCCTTTCATTTGGGCTCTCAACGGTGGAGAGTGTCGTTGAAGGCAGCTGCTGTCCATTCCTCTCGGTGGTCTGATTGGAAGTCCCACGTTCCCCCGTCTCCTGCAACTCGCTGCTCGGCAGCCTCCCTCCGAGGGACTCCGAGAGATTCCGAATGGACGTCTCCAGCTTCGAATCCCATCTCCTCAGCTCCCCACTCATTAGCCCAGACAAATTGGCAAATGACTCCTCCATCATAAATTCGACCGTCGAGAATTTCTGAGACAGCGTGTGAGATAAATTGAGAAGCGACGTTTCGGTTTTCAAGTCACTTTTGCTGAGTCCCTCGTTGAACAAATCTGATAAAGTTCGGGTTAATTTCCCAATCTGAAGAAATATATTAAGATTTCATTTACGAGAACCTCAAAATAATTTGTTGTGATTTTAGAAGCTGATGAATGAAGCTAAATGACTTGCGTAATAATTTACGTTTTCATCTAAAGTCCGTGACAACTTGGATGACAGCTCCTCTTAAGTTATTTCCATTTGAAGCATCCTCTCGTTTAGAGTCTCGAATTTCGAAAGAATTTCCGAGTTGCTCTCCTTGAACTTTTGGCTGAGTGACTCCAACTGGCCCGCCATCTGTTTTAAAATAGGAATTTCTTAATGAAAGTGGATGAGTGCTCAATTAAAATGAAATATGTGTACTTAATCTCACCTTTGATTTGAGAAACTCCCTTTTTTCATTATTTTGTTCAATGTGGAACTGACGAGATATCTCTTCTGGATCTTCCGAAGATCCCTTCAACAGTTAATTATTAATCTCATTATCGCATGCTAACTTCCAATGGGAACTTACGGTTTCGAATTCGCTATTTGCTGCAGTCAGCAGACAGAAGAGGAAGAAGATCTTCGTATTGAAGTCCATTTTTAATGAAGTGTGAAGCTAAACTGAGTGAATATTTGGAAATGGCTGCAGGGATTCACTTCATACGAAAGAAGAAAACTAATCACTTTTAATTCATGGAAAGTACCTTAATGCTTCTTTAGTGCAGGTCTTCCTTCAAATGCTCACTTGCTCCATTTATCATGCGAAGGATGATGTGCCATTCATGTCAGTATTTGCGAAAGCAGAAGAGAAGGAGGATTGTGTGATTGAAGATTAAGTGGAATCTGTTCGTGACACCTGAGTAGCTGGAAAGACGAGTAAACTCGAATGAACTCTTTTTCCACGAAATACGAACAGGTTTCTGGATGTCTCACTTTGTCTTCCGACTGGCGAGTTGAACACAATCCTCATTTTGTATGAAGCAAGCGGAAGGAGACGAGTATCTTAAAAAGATAGAGTCTTGTTTGTTCCCCCAGAGTCAAGCCAGTTAGTAGGAATAAACGGGAGGTGAATTCATTCAGCCATCCAGTCACTAAGAACTGGTTTTATTCATTTGATGACGTCACTCGTTGAAATTCTCAGCAGTTGAGGTTTCCTGTGCTTTTCTGAGTGTTACAATCTGTTCGAAATCTCACCATCCCCGAATTCACTCAAACATCGTTTCCACCAGCCACCAGACTCTACCTACCAGATTAATAATAAGACTTCATTGAAGTGTCAATTACTTGGAGTTTTTGAGGAATTAATTAATTAATGAACAACGGGTGGATTTGATTGATTGATGTGATTGATTAAGGACGCTCGCTCGCTTTCACAATTTGAGGATCAAATTGACAACAGGAGGATGGTAATTACTTAATCTTAATCAATACTCTAATTAACGCAATTGCATTGGAATTAAATCCTCTGAACTGTGTTTGGTTCGGTAAGAACGAAGCTCTTAATTAATCATTCGCGCATCCATAAGTATTTAGTGAATCTTGATAAATTTATAACCAGGAATTAACAAATTAACTGTAGCCTTATTAAAATTAACTCTTAGTTAACTATTTACAATTAAAAGCTGACACGAAATGAAAAAATCAAAATTTCAAATCGTACTTAAGCTCAAAGTCAGGAGTAAGATTAATGGTGACCGAAAAAATATCTATGGATTCACACAGCTGAGAATAATTAAATCACCTTAGTTAATTGAAGTCGTATGTGGAAGACAAAGAAATGTGAAGGGAAACTGTTATATGTTCCACGTATTTTAATCAACTAATGTATTAATAAATCACCACTTTCATAAGCTATTTATTTAGGCTATTGCAGTTAAACTAAATAATTATTATTCCTTCTAACAGTAAACTATCTCCCTTAATTACTAATTATTGATTAAAATAATTACATATTACGATTGGTCAGTTAATGTGTAGGAGACCTGAATTAGTTATTCATTCATTGCATTTAAAATAATTTGTTACTGTAAAATGTCAAAGGGGCGGAGGAGTCGTTCAAAATAATTGTGCAATTAAACAGAATCAAATCTTAACTAATTAGTCAACTTAATTAATCAATTTATATTTTTAATTAATAAAACTGTAATGTTTTACTTCGCTCCATAGGACTGAACTCGCTGCCGTTCCTCCTTATCCTCCGTTTTTAATTGTCATCCCCAGTGGTCGGCGTTACAGGAGGTGCACGCGTCCTGTCCTCATGTTCGTATAAGTATCCTTTCTCATGAATGACCTGCGGAATCTTCCGTCCTAATTGCCGTTCAACTCGTTAACCTTCTCTTACTGCAACGCAGAGCAGATACAGAAAATATTTCCAGAAACGTTAGAATATTTCCATGAAGGTTCCGTGTATTTGAAAATATGTTCCAAGTTGGAAACTGTATCGTACCGCTCTCCGTATTCCTCTTCGGCCTGCCCTTATTCGTCGTCCCCTCGTCCTCCTCATCTTCGTAATCGTCGTTTGCAGTTTCGTATTCTTCGTTGGGCGATTCTCCAGGTAGTTCCTCGTAGGTTTTTGTCACTTTCACTGCCTACTTCACCCACTCGACCGTCTGTTCATACGGATTAATTAACAGATTTAACAGTTTCAGTATATGAGGACCTTCCAGCAGCAAATGAAGGATAGTCTCCTTGAAATGGAGAAGCAGCGCTGGTGGTGCTGACAGCGACAAAAGCTTACATTTCTGCCCAAGAAATATTCTCAACATACGCAAATTTCTGATTACTGGCTTGAAAGATGATCTGTAAATTGTTTCCTTCATAGTTACTACGGCTAGAAGTTGGTCTTGAAACATCGTGTGTTATATTACGATTCAACTACAACATATCGCCCTGGTGAAATTAGTTTGAAATATCCAGTAAGTCTTATTCACCAGGACAGTAAATTTCGTATGTGCTCACCGAAGGCGAAGTATGTGATCAGTAGTTAACCCTAGCGTTTTGGTCCAGACAAACAGACTTCGATCCCCACATCCTCCAAATTACTCTTTGCTTGCAGACTCGCTAATTATGTGCAGTGTGGGTGTTTACACAGCTACCAACAACTACATTTTATTCCAATGATAAAAAATTTTTGAATTCGGTTTGCCTGCGTGTATACAAGCAAAACATAATTTGCAGAATGTGGGGATTGCAGTCAGTTCACCTGGACCGAAAGGCTACCGCTAACCACTGGTCCACACCGACTTCTCTGAGTACATTTGA
Source organism: Isotomurus palustris (assembly GCA_034696625.1). Taxonomy (NCBI): domain Eukaryota; kingdom Metazoa; phylum Arthropoda; class Collembola; order Entomobryomorpha; family Isotomidae; genus Isotomurus; species Isotomurus palustris. Next base: position 609 of record JAQGAD010001132.1, on the reverse strand, counting down.
ATTTTATTTTGCACTTGAATCGTAATATAACACACGAAGATTCAAGGACAACTTCTGGTAGCAGTACCAATTTAACAGCTTAAAATACAACAGTGGTTAAATGGGTAAAGAATCATTCGTGTACTGTCTCAAAATTCTTACTGTGGGTGGAAGTGGTTCCTGAAAGATCATGATATGTATTACAATTCTTACACTACGTTCCTGGATTCAGAGATTGAGCTCGTAGAGGGCACCGGTTAGCCAGGTGTTCATTACAAGCAGACCCAAACAACCACGATCACCTTGATCTGAACTTCCTAAAACGCGAAGCTCATGACGCTGTTTATCCAGTTGCTTTTGAACACCTGCTGGGGTAGGAGGCCGCGGGGAAGCAGCTTTTCGATCTTCATAATTGTGAAACGTCGTTGAGAGGTGTGAGTCTGTCCCTGCTTAAGGAGTCTGCTCCACATTAAAAAACAATGGCCTCCGGTCTGTACGAATCCATTACTCTACTCATTATAGTTGTGAACATATCTGTATACGACCTGTCTTCACACCTTTCTTACGCTGAAGCCCTCATGTGACCTTATACTGAAAGAGATTTGTTGTAGAATTAGGATTATATGTCAC
>JAQGAD010001131.1:0-23153 GCA_034696625.1 Isotomurus palustris | reverse complement strand
TTAGTTTCATATCAGTCATTTTTAAATGCAAAGATAGACCTAGAGGGTATTAAAAAGCGGCATTCAGTGGCTAGTGCTGTTATATTGTAACATTGCATTGATTAGTTATACTTTATACTTGTGCGAACGAAATGCTGCTCGCTTTTTAGTACTATACATGAACATAAAAGATTTTCTGTTTAAATGTGAGCACAACCAACCGAAGACATTTTGGGTTTTGTGTGCTATGTTTGTAATGTACGTTAGCACAAATTCGAGTGTAGCTTAACGTCAGCTCTCGAAATGCCATAAGTTTGTTTTGATAACGAAACGGAAGATAATTACAGTTTGGTTGATTTACGCCAGGGAATATGGTGTTTTGAGTAGAAAAAAGAGAAGCATGAGAAACAGACAACAAGGAATGAGTCATTTCATACATTTTAAGTATTTATTTGTGTACCCTCGTGAAAAAAAATTTGGCTTCGTTTTACAAATCCATCTTCAGTTTCCTGAGTTTCCTCACACTTTTCTACAAGAATACAAATTATTTTTGGTCAAAGTCCATGGAGGATTGATAAAAGGAAGGGGATGGAGATGGAAATCTCGAGTGGATATGGAAGTAATCTTGTTCCTTTTAGGGGTTTTTTGTGTTTCATTCTGAAACCCACTTGTGATTGTGACTTGCTTTGTGAGGAACTTAGCCTTTTGTCATGCAATTACATCGAAACAAAATAACAATATTTCCTTTGAATGCGTATGAACTTGTTTTAAGCGCAGGTACCTAAATATTGGCTAGACACTAGAAATAGTAAAATACCGATTGCGGATGCCGATATAGTCAGTGGGAATTCCAGCAGAAAGGAAGAAAATACAGTACAGCAGAAATAACTGAACAGAAATAGTTTAAATGTAATTTATGTGTAAAATACTACTCATCATTTACTGGAAAGTACCTGAAAAGAGTTCTCGGTCTCGGTAATTTGCATTTTAATTGAGCGAAGTAAATTCCTTGCATTAAGCGAGGACCTATATTCTATTAGTGAATTGGAGTTTCTCTTTTTCTCGACACAATTTCTTATTTCTGAGTGCCTTCCCTACCATCATCATCATCATCATCATCATCTTCATCTTCATCTTCTATTCCTCTCGCATGCTTTACTTCTCTTGATGATGAAGATGACACGCCTCAAGTGTGCAGTGCTACCAGAATGCAGAAGATGCACAGAATAAAAGATGTGATGTTTCAATGTTTGATGCTTGCCCATCACACTGTGCAATGTAGATAAGTATCATTATCTCGCTTCTTGGCACTTTGGCAGTGAAGCATTAATTCTCATTATACGGAGACTTCTGTGTGTGTGAAATTAGCATTTTCAATGGAAAGAAAAGTATAAAAAGTTGCTTGTTACCGATTCATGTAAAGATGTTAAAAGCACTTTAATTCTGTAAATGATAAACCTTAAACCTACAGCAATGTGTTTGCTCTGATAATGTAAATGCCATTATGTACATCACGTAGGGTCGTGGTTAGCTGATTTTGTTTCTATTTAAACTGTTAAATTCAAATTACCAACTTCTAATTGGAGACGTAAAGAATAAGTAATAAGTATTTAGGTCATGTACACATATTGAGAAGCGAATTATGATATGGAAATTGTGTAACCTTGCAGGATCCTGCTGGAATTTTTGAGCTTATCGAAGTCGTCGGAAATGGAACTTACGGGCAGGTCTACAAGGGTAGACATACCAAAACCGGGCAGTTGGCCGCTATTAAGGTATGCCGATGTAAAAGTATAGTCAATTTATGCGCACTACGTGCAAAATATACGAATTGTGGGGATTCGTAAGTATTCCATCATGTAAGAATTATCGGCGGGTAGCTAAGAAAGAAGGTTGTGTGTTTCAGGTCATGGACGTTACGGAAGACGAGGAAGAGGAAATAAAACTGGAGATAAATGTCCTGAAAAAATACTCACATCACAGGTAACGAATCTTCTAAGTCTAATCTCGATTAGCTTGTGCTGTTTTGTTTATGGCATTTGCTCAGCAGTAAACACTGTTTTATTTGAACGCAGGAATATTGCTACCTACTATGGTGCATTCATCAAGAAGTCTCCTCCAGGAAGAGATGATCAACTATGGGTGGGTGATGCACGCGATATCTTTTGATGTGGTACTAATGAGTTGTTTCGTCATTAAAATTTTGTCGATTTCAGTTGGTGATGGAGTACTGCGGAGCAGGAAGCATCACAGACTTAGTGAAATCTACACGGGGCCAGTCGCTCAAGGAAGAGTGGATCGCATATGTTTGCAGAGAGATTCTTCGGGGATTATCTCATTTACATGCCAATAAAGTCATTCACAGAGACATAAAAGGCCAAAATGTTTTGCTCACGGAAAATGCTGAAGTAAAGTTGGTCGACTTCGGAGTTTCTGCTCAGCTAGATCGGACAATTGGGAGGAGAAATACTTTTATTGGAACGCCGTACTGGATGGCTCCTGAAGTACGTGTTTGGAGTAAAAATAGTTTGGTGACTAAATCATACGCTGAAGGAAACTAAATAGTTCAATTATATTACGTAGGTTATTGCTTGCGATGAAAACCCAGAGGCGACTTATGACAACCGAAGTGATCTTTGGTCCTTGGGTATTACTGCAATTGAGATGGCGGAATCACAGCCTCCTCTGTGTGAAATGCATCCCATGAGAGCCCTGTTCCTGATTCCCAGAAATCCTCCCCCAAGGCTTAAGTCTAAGCGATGGTCGAAACGGTTCCATTCTTTTATTGAAACTGTCCTTGTTAAGGTAATGAGAAAATGCAATTAGGAGTGCTTATGATCTTTAAATTTGAGTCCACCGAATACTTACAAGAACTACTTATTTTATAGGATTACACGCAAAGACCTCCTACAGATCAGTTGCTGAAGCATCCATTCATTCGAGACCAGCCAACTGAAAGACAAGTCAGAATACAGCTTAAGGACCACATCGATCGATGCAAAAAGAGAAATCAACAAAACAAGAACGAGAAAGGAAGGTATGGGAGTCTATGCAAATGAAGAAATTGAATACATTGTCTCCTTGTTGCGCACTGTCTGTTGCGAGTTTTAAATGTACCGTTTCCATTTAGGTTTTCTGATGAAGACGATGATGACGAGGACTCTGAAGATAAGCCAGGAGAACGAGGAGAAGAGATTAAGCCGAAAGAAAACACCTTGAGAAGAAACTTTCAAGTAGAATTTTAATTAAAATCAATGTGATGCTGAGAGTTTCAGTACCAAGCAAGTGTATGATTTTGTTGTTGTATAATTTAGGCTTTGCAAGTAGAAGAGCCAGGACCACCTTCAAGACCTCCATTACCATCTAGACTTATCGTAGTGCCGGATGCGTTACCCCCGCCTCCTAGTCGTCCTCTACCTCCTCCGCCAAGAGGTGGGCTAGAGCCTGATGAGGTCGAAGATGATGATGAAGAAGAGGTAGAATTCGTCCCGAAAAGACATGATGGAACTTTACTGGCTTCAGAAGCTCCACGTCCTCTGCCTGAAACGGGTCCCTCACGGCCACTTCCACCCACACCAGATGAAAGTCAAGGCACATTAGTCACGAGAAGGCCTCCGAGAACAGGAAATGATGTTCCTGGAGCACGAACTTCCGTTCTGCCTGATTTGCTTCCTCAGACTTCTGATCAAGACGTAAGTGAACGCACGAAACAATGTTTTCGGGTTATTTACGTTCGATGGGCTTTACCTTAAACTCTAAATGACTGGTGTGTGTAATGGTCTTTCAATGCTATCTGATCTGCTTAACAAAAACATGGTTGAGGGGATGGGTAAGGAATTACGAATTCTAGCTTGTATTGTTGAATTTTTTTATGTTTATCATAATGTATTTTTCATATTGCAAGAGAATTCTAAATTGTGCAACAATATTTTTATCGGTGACATTTTAATTACAGGTGGCTAGAGAAAGAGGTCCTCCACCAGCTCAAATTCAGCCATCTCCTCATCCTGTGGGCCAGGGCCCGAAACAGAAATCATTCATTACTTTTGGTTTCAATAATCAGATTGCAAATTCTTCATCTGCGTCATCTTCGCCTTCAAGGCCTTCCATTAACGTTAACGTTGAAGGTATAAGTCCGGCTCAGAACAGTGACACCCCAGAAATTAGGAAATACAAGAAAAGGTAGGAAACAATACAAACCATGCAACTTAATTGTTAATGTTTTGTAACACACGAAAATTGTATTTCCACAGATTTAATAGCGAAATTCTGTGCGCTGCCCTGTGGGGTGTGAATCTACTCATTGGCACTGAAAATGGACTGATGCTGTTGGACAGATCTGGACAAGGAAAAGTTTACCAACTGATCAGTAGACGACGTTTCCAACAAATGGAGGTATTTCTGGAGTGCAATTTTTTTCAATCGAACAAACAAAGCGAATGCTAATCAAATGTCTGAATTCTTGCTCAGGTTCTGGAAGGCCAAAATATCTTAGTGACAATCAGTGGGAAGAAAAACAGAGTCCGAGTGTATTACTTATCGTGGCTGAAAGGAAAAATCCTTCGAACTGAGAGTGGAGAGGGTGAAAGAAGAAATGGCTACATAAATGTTGGAGAACTTCAAGGAGCAACTCACTTCAAGATTGTAAAGTACGAGCGTATTAAGTTCCTTGTCATCGCCCTGAAGGACGCAATCGAGATCTATGCGTGGGCTCCAAAACCGTACCACAAGTTCATGGCCTTCAAGGCCTTTTCAGATTTGCTGTACAAGCCCCTTCTAGTTGATTTAACTGTAGAAGAAGGTTCGAGACTTAAAGTCATTTACGGCTCAGCTCAGGGATTCCATGCAATTGACTTAGATTCAGCTACTGTGTATGATCTCTACAACCCCAAACATGTAAGTAAAAATTCTTGTAACCACTGTGTACGGCTAAATTGTAACAAAATTCAGTACTATTGTATAAGCTATTCTGCTATTCATGACTTCTTTCTTATTTATAGAGTCAAGGACCAATCTCTCCACACTGCATAGTAACGCTGCCGAATTCAAACGGTCTTCAGCTACTTTTGTGCTACGACAATGAAGGAGTTTATGTGTCTACTAGTGGGAAGGTAAAATCCTATATTACTACAAAAGACATTCTCATTCGTAAATAATGAATTGTTTTAAATTAAAATTTCAGATTTCTAAATCAGTTGTCTTACAATGGGGAGAACTTCCCAGCTCAGTTGCGTACATAGGTACTGGTCAAGTTATGGGGTGGGGACAAAAAGCCATTGAGATTCGATCAGTTGAAACTGGTCACTTAGATGGAGTCTTTATGCACAAAAAAAGTCAGCGGCTTAAGTTCCTTTGCGAAAGAAATGACAAAGTCTTCTTCTCGTCTGCAAAAGGAGGAGGAGCATCTCAGATTTATTTCATGACTCTAAATAAACCTGGACTTGCCAATTGGTAGAATGACTAAAATATTTCAACTTATCTATAGTACTTGTACTTCGAGATGCTAGAATCAATTAAATAAGAAATGAACTAGACGAAAAATATTGATAAATTTGAAGTTGTAAATAAGCTATATATTAACGCTTATGGGTAACCTGCTAATGTGCAGTAGGTTTTAGTTCAGAACATCTCTTATTGCTGATCGTACTATTGTTTCTGTATGCATATTACCTTATACCTTTATTCCATTCGAGGCTTAAGTGAAAACTTACGGATTGTGAATGAATATAATTACCCTAAATGAAAAGAGTAAGTCTGCTCCCCAACACAGCCTGGAAATTTCATCATTCTAATTATTGTAATCTTTATCCAAAAATAGAAGTAATGAATTTTGTATATTCCATACTATTGTGCTTTCATCTTGATTACTCAGAACAGCAAGTATTTCTTAAAATAACTGACTGATGACTTTCACTCTAACCTTTCCATCTTAACTTTTGAATCTTTGTAATTAAATTCGAACTATCTGTTCATTATTCTCATGTATGAGATTATTCTTTCGTAACTCACTGTACAACAAAATAACCCATAGAGCAATAGCTACAATTTGTTGAATGGGTGATGGAAGCAGAATGTTAAACTTATGAATAATGGAGTAATGCAAAAACTTCCATCTGAATCCAGTTTTACTCACTTTCCAAACAACTTTTGTATCGAAATAATAATTATTATGTGAACTATGAAACTATGCATTTTATGTGGAAAACACAATTGTTTCTGGCTGACTCAACCTTCAATCTTTGTATGTTTTTATCACTTGAATATGCCACAACTTCTTGAGAAGCTATGTAGCGTAGATACGCAGAAAACCTAAAATATAACGTCGGATATTATTGAGCATAAACATTACAAGTAATGCTGGCTGATATGTATGCTCGCTGTACGCTACAACTGCAAATGAAGTAATAACGGTACCTTTCTACTACTTTCCCTATGCATATTTAACATTATCGCTTTCTTACTAAAACTCATTTCTACGTTTTGGTTAATAGCTGCAACTTGAAGGATTGAAAAATAACTACAAATAGTTAGATGGAAATACAGGTAAACCTACTTATAATGTAACTTAAATATGATATCCTACTGCTGATAACTTTTGGAAAGTTTATTTAATATTTATTACAAGCAGTATAAAATAGCAAGCAAGTACTGTTGCATGTAATAAGCAATACGCGTAAGCAATTATTATTTAATACCTCTAGGCTCTAAACTATTATGCACACATTGTCTACCCTTTTGTATATATAAATATTGATAAAGATCAATTTTCATTGGTTCGTATGAAAAGCTAAGAGTGGTTTGAAATAAAATGCTCTATTTCGATCGTTAATTTAACATTTAAACTATATATCTTCGTCTGAAGTTGTTCCACCGTTCATATTTAATTCATTCAGCTTAAGCAACACGAACTCATGAAGTCATCGACTACAACTACAAGTACAAACACAAAATGCTGTAACACGGAGTATTAGAGACATGAAGTGTCTGTGTGGTACATAATACGCTGCAACTTTCACCACAGACTAAGTACGTACATGGAAAATGGAATGAAAATCTATAACTTTCTCTCGATGCATAAAAGTAAAGCAGAAACTATGAAGTACAAAGAAGAAGCTCTGAAAGGTACGTGATGAAATAGATGGCTCGAACTCTCACAGAAGAGTTGCCACTTGCCAACATGTTTTCTACCGATTGAATTATTGGGTAAAGTGGAATTCGAGATACTGTGATCCTGAGCTTCCTTGCAAGCCGAACTTTTCAGCTTGAACTCTGTGTATAGATTGCCTGTTCCTCTAGATCCTAGATGCTAGAAGAAGACGAACTACTTTGTAAATATTGATCTGCTTTCTCCATGCGACAAGTCAAGGTTCTCGTCTTTCTGTCTTTGAGCAAAGGTAAAACGGGGTAAACTATTTCCCCATGTAACATTACACGCGGCGTATACACAGCAAGTGTGCAATGCAAGTGAGTTGAAAGTTGTGGCAGATTGCCATCGACTATCTATTTGACATAATGAAACAACTTGCTTTCTCCTCCAGTTAGGCATCACTATTTTACTTACTTAAACACCCACTGCCACTCAATCCACAAAATCCAACTCACAAGCTTTTAACTCGCAGACGAGAGAAAGCAAGGCGTAATTGGAACGGAGGTCTTTGAATGAAATCCTCATCCTGCAGTACATATATCACACATATAAACAAAAGGATGTGCAGCAGCATAGCAGTATGATCTCCTTTGAATAAGAACATTATGATATTATGTTCCATCATCATATAATTCACTCCTCTGTGCCAACTGTGAGACATCCAACATACATGTAAGTAAACATATTCCACACTGCTGCGTACGTCTACACTTACTGTGAGGCTATCATCATCACAAGAGTCCATACATTCACTCTCTCTCCTTGTGCAAGCCTAAACTAAACCTCTCTCTCGACTTTGTTCTTCTCCCGTGTGTCTTTCTCTCTTTCCGACCCACCACGGATTTGGGTGAAAGAAAAGCTTCGAAAACTACATGTATTACAATATATTAGATGCAATAAATGTTCTTTCCGGAAAGATGCGGCGCAGTCGTGAGTCCTTTGAAATTTCTGGGAATCTACTTTTCTCGCTAGCAAGGAATCACAGACCATCTACTCGCCTTCTCTACTTACTCCTTCTCTTTAGTCTACATGTCTCACTTCACCAACTACAAATACAGCTCTCAACTTCACCCTAAAGTTTTTACCTAAAATTGCTTTTTCCTGAGGAAAGCTACCACACACACACACACAGCCAAGTAGTCAACTCTCTGCGTATTGCACAGCAGAACCTCACAGTTAAATTATTTTAGTGACTCCTTCTTTCTCCATACTCTCTCTCTCCTATTATAACACTCTTGGCACATTGAGACTTTTGTGAGACTGACTTTTTCTCTATCTCTCCACTTCCAACGAACCAACCAACACTTCGAGGTTATTACTTTGCCCATATCATCTCTCACTCCTTTGCTCCTTTCAACGAAAAATACACATTACATACAATAAGAGTACATACACACTTTCCTTCCTTCTTCATTCTTCGGGACTCCATGTCCTAAATAAAAGGCTTCTCTCTCTCCGACTAACCATAAGTGGACTTTCTCCTCCACCTTTCCCTCCTGCCTCTCCTTGTCAAACGGATACTTAACATCGCAGCCTGTTACGTATTCACTTTAGACAATCAATCTTCAACCACACACAGTCACACACACACACAGGCCATCATGGATTCGCTCATCCCTTCACTCTAAAAGGAATGGAGATTTTCGATTCCACCAGCGTCATTCGACTTTCACCCATACACAGTCTCAACTCAACCGATAATTCCAAATCTGGTAAGGTCTATTCACATATATTAAATTACGTCAGTATTATTATACTTCATCCAAGGTTGCTACATCGTAAATTCATGGGATTCTTTCAGACGAAAAATCTTCCCACGGTGTTCCGACTCCAGCCATGAAAAAATCATACCCCGAAGACATTACCGAGAGTTCGTCTGCATCATCGGAATCCAAAAGTGGCCAGGGCTCCCTCCAAGGTGTCCTCAGGTGTCTAGAGTGTCCACAAACTTTCAAGGATAATGCGTCTCTCCGTCAACACTTCATCGAGACTCATGCAAATGCATACGGAAAGAATTCTCAGAACAACACGACTTTCACCTGTACTCACTGTTCCCAGCTGTTTCCTTGTCCTACTACTCTCAAGGTCCATCAAACGGAACACGTACTTCCGAATGTTCAGCAAATTCTCAACTCATCCTCTAAAATCGTATCCTCTACTAACAGACTACTTAACATAACTTTCGCCTGTCAATCTTGTCCCTCAACTTTCCCTTCCAGAGAGCTTCTTGTGGACCATGCAAATGTACACTTGTTGGGTCACAAGTGTGACAATCCTTCGTGCCAAGACGTCTACTCTTCTTCGAAGCAAGATAAGACAAGGAATACAAACGCAACTACTAAACCTCTAAGAGACTCCATCTCATTTGCTACTTCCGATAAGAACTTTCCTTCCAATTACAACAACTCTCCAATTGTCAACAATCATCCACCTCAGATGTTCTCCTTCGCTGTGGAAAAACTCACTGCTACTACATTAAAGCCCAAGTCTACTAATATGTCTTTAAAATCTGTTGATGAAAGACATGTCCACATCCGGGAGCATCTTTTGAAGGACAACCAACAAGGAAAGAATAAACCAACGACAGGACAAACAACAACACCAGCTAATAATCTCACAAAGGCTAAACCTGCATCTGTGATTATTCCTTCATCAGGGAGACCGAGACCTCCATCTCCGACTTCAACTCCGACCTCCGGATCATCAGCCACAGAACCTCGCATAGTAAATTGCAACGGGAAGAAACGCTTTCAATGCAAAGTCTGTCATAAATACCTATCAAGCAAGTTATCCCACGAAGAACACAGTCGTGTTCACACTGGTGAAAAGCCATATCGCTGCGTCATTTGTGTCAAGTCGTATGCTGTAAAAAACACTTATAGACAGCACATGGCATCCCACAAATTGGGTGGAAGTACGACCAGCAGTGGAGGAGGTGGTAGTGGATGTCCAACAGAAAACTCACATATCCTTCTCACCACCAATACGTCTCCACCTTCTCCCGTTTCTTCCAACCCTGGCTTCAACTCCGTACATAAATGCTCCTCATGTCTAACCACATTTTCATCGCAGGACAAATTAGATTATCATACGTGTATAAAAAAAACACAGAGGACGAGTAATAAACGACCAAGTTCTGAGGGAAAGGAAGGATTCAGATGCAAAATCTGTGGAAAGACTTTCGCACGGAAAGAATGGAGGAAGAAACACTACTTGTCTCATGCTGGAGAAAGCTGCTTTCGATGCGATATCTGTGGATCCATCTTTGTAGACGAACAAATTTATTTGATTCATGCTCAGGATCATTTCTGTCCTAGTGAGATTAAAAAATCATTCACAGATTGTAATATATGTGGCAAAGTTTTCCCTGGAAGGGATCTCTATGAACGACATAGTTGTAGGTTTGCTGGTGTTAATTCTAGTGGGTAGTATTAGTCTAGTCGTAGAAGCTGTAGTAGTTCGCAGTTCCAGTTCCACTATACATACATACTTACTTACTTATAGCTTTATTTGGGCCACTTGTAAAGAGGTTGACTCCATATATACATATATCCACTTGTGTGTATGTGTATTAGGTAAGAAATACGTAAAAAAACTTTGTTGAGTCACGTAGAAAGTTGCTCAGAAAGAGTGAAGAGAGCAAAGAAACAGGCAGAAATGAGAACTGAAGAAAAAGAATAATCGATTTCCCGATTACCGAGAGTTTTATAATAACTTCCTTATTCTCTATTGAAAGAGAAAGAGAAAGAAGTCATACTTTTGTAGAGAACTGATTTGCAACAAGACTTTCATCTCGTTAGAAAAATAAATAATACATGAACAGATATGCAGATATAGATTGCATTCATCCAATCGTAGCCAATTAAACCGTAGCTGTGTATCTTAATAAATTATATTCACTCGCAATGTCGCATTATCAACAACTGGTATAGAGAGGAGTTTGTATTTGAAGGTTACATAATAATATTATGTAAGATTATTAAGAATATATAAAAATACGTTGAATCGTTATTCGAATGTGTAACGAGTATAATAATACACACACACTCACGTATACTTTCTTCCATTCCGAATGGATTCCTATATATAGACACATAAATGAACAAGGACTTCTTGCTGTGTATTACTATACACATGAGTTGAGATACAACTGACGCAATCTGTCTATGTCTGTCAGATTAAATAAGTATTGAGTACCTTTTACCATCTCCACCACCACCTGCTCTTGTTTCTCCCAATTATTTATTAAAATAAACACACACGGAGCAAGAGTAAGGAAAAATAACATTATTAATAAACATAAAGTTACTACTATGAATGCATTATCTTCTGATAATCATATTCCTCACTTTGTAATTGTACTATAATATCAAGTGATCAAATCTTAATGTGATATTAGATTGTTAAAATGATAAAATTTCAATTGTGAGAATTCTCTCGACACAATAAATGAACATCTCCTTTTACTCCTTACAGAGAGAAAGTCAGCAGAGCCCATCTAATCGAATAATATTTCTACGAAACAGGTTTCCAGCTAATAAGGATAAAGGAAGTCCCACTGGGTCATGAGATGATGGAAACCTGTTCGTGGAAAATCTCCATCCTCCATCATCCCACTCATTAACTCATCTAAATCTTTCTATCTTATCTCATGTGAAATGTGAAACAACTTTCCTCAGAAAGAACCGTAAACCATAAATCCTTCTCTCTTCCATCTTTACTTCAGCTTATTCATCACATCTCCTGTCCCTCGCCATATCATCCTTCACTTGAATATTTATATCCACTCATCTATCTATCTCTCTAGTTTCCGTCTACCATTTCTCAAAACCATCCAACCGCTCACTAAGTAAGCTTATTGTCATTCACTCTATCGGTATCCCACTTGGGAAATTACTGCAACAGATTGTATTCCTGACAAATTCACAATGCTAAGACAATGAGGCAATAAATGGCTCCACCAATATTTCCTGCATTTTAGGGGAAAAAAATCGATAAAAGTCTATTATTAGCGAGGGTCGCGGGAGGACAAGACGAAGAAGGATCCAGTTCACAGAAGAACACCACCAGAACATTTCATGAAATCATGATGCATGCAACTATCTCCAACTACCAATATTATATTATAGAGAGCTCTCTCTCTCTCTGTGCCTTTGCCTTTCACTCCTTCCCTGCAATATGTGTGTATTTAGCTTCCTCTGATTCTTCCAGTCCATCCATCCACTGTCTTGTAACCATCTAACCTTATTCCTAATACTTAAGTTCCTCCACAGAGAAAGGTAACAGTGCCACACTACCAGCAGCAATGCATTTAGGGTCGTGGTGGTAAGCTTATACACTCGAATTCTGATGGAGAAAGAAAGGGCATAAAGACTCTCTAGCTCTCTTCTCTGTGTACACAGTTGATACACTCCAATCTCTTCCACAGAGTTCCCGTTGCATCCAGCTTTTACTTTCTGCCACATTTGTCAAACGTCGATTATGGAATTTATAATAGTGAGCGCAGTCTCTGAGCTCTACAACATACAGAAAAGTCTGCTACTCCTGCTTCCTCTCCTAAATAATAATACTCCGAGAATACCCGGTTTCACTGGGGTCCCGGGTTTTCTCCTTACTCCTTATTACACTTTTCCAATAACAACTTAAACACTCGCTGTCCCTACTAATGTACTAACCTTCTTGTAATAGCCATACACACTGACTTTCTCCCCTGTTTTATCACTCCATTCATTCCCCTCTCTAAACTTACTTCTCATTAATCGTACTTTCATAACATTACTTGGAATAGCACACCAGTGACACAAGGCCCAATCCAATATTACTTCGTAAAAACTTCCCACAATCATTTCTTTCATCCATCCTTCCATAATAATTCACTATACTGTGAAATGGAACAACACTCTCCTTCCTACTCTTATCGTTACTTTCTCCCATCAACCTCGCTGCTCAACATTCCCTACTCTCCATTCGTTCACATTTCCCATTGATAACAACACTAATCGACTAATCGTGTCCACATTCATACATTTACCTACCTCAGCTCCCACTACCTTCAACCTACACTTTATTCCTGATACTCGGTCAACCACTTGTCATACAAATAATATTTCTGTTTTACCTTCCAAAAGGTCCCCTATTTTTATTCACTTAAATGTTCGACTCCTTTATCTACGTGTAAGTCTTAGAATATTTATCTCATTCCCACGGATTCCGCCTACACATAAAAAGTTCATAATTATTAGGAAATGATTCGAAACTCATCGTACAGTCAAAATGCCCAGGCATTTTACACAGGGAGCCACAGAAATAGCAGTGAAAGTGGTCAACAATGCTTAAGTACCCCGATGGGAGAAGAAGACTACGGGGACAGCAACAGTCACTCAGGAATGGAAATAGACTACAGCAGCAATCTGGCTGGTGAATCACCACCCTCCACTAATAATCAAGTCTCCTTTGGTAAACTCGATTCAACCTGTTTCACTCAGGAGATTCAATCTCACACCAAAACGGTGCAGGCTTTGAGAAAGTATCTGCAGAGAAAGTTGTCCACTGAAGGTAGGTAACTTTTAACGACACTTCCACAGTGTTACTACAATAATTCAAAATGTTGAAGTACATGACTAATCGAACCTTTCTGCTTCTTTATACTTACAGCGATCTCTTCAACGGACAGTTCCAGTGAGAGAGAAAGTCCACAAGAACGTGGAGACGTTGTTCCTACTTCTGCTGTCCAAACGGTGAGGTCGTTTGACACGACTTCCGTTCCAGAACCTGGAGTTCTTACTGCAGCTCCCTCAACTCTCACCTGCTCCATTGTATACCCACCTCCAGGTAATTACAAACCGAAACTGACTTATTGCCCATTAAAATCTATCAACTTTTACAGTTAGTTCTCTCATTACAGCCAGAAGTACTCTGTCCCTACAAAAGCAACGAAGTCTTGATGACTACACCACTGCTATTCCGGATTCTCGATACTTGCGAACTGATCTCTGTGTCCCCATTCTGCTGAGCAGATGTACCTTTTGTGATCGAAGTTTCGAGCTTGAAGATGACTTGAGGGTTCACATGCGACAATTCCACTGGCACTACTTCGTTGAGAAAAGTAACTCTTACGACGACAGTTCTGATGAAGCCCTGGATCTCTCCGTGAGGAAGTTGACTGACACCCCTTCATCCCAAACTGGATCTCTCCCAAACCTTCAAACCCTTTCGACTGATCTCCACCAAATCGGTCAACTTTCGTCAATCATTTCAAATGCTAATGCATGCAAGGTGAACATCAAGAAACCCGTAAAATGCATGACATGCGGAAAAGGATTCTCCACCAAGTGGAACTGGAAACAACACCAGAAGATCCATTTACGCGAGAACTTGCAAACCTACTTGCAGCAGCAGTAGCGAATACGAAATGATCCACATGAAAATCGGAACTTATTGGAAACCACCAGAATCAAACTCAATTTACCATATTTGAATTAAATATTCAATGCATTCAATATATATATTTGCATTCAGTTTTTTATTCGGAGGTACTAGCAAAGTTGAAAGTAGAAATGTGTGAAACAATCAAACAAGGTGAGGAATGGAGAAAGTAACGTAAACGACTAAGAATGTTTTTTGGATATTCTGATCATTGACGAAGAAACAGTTCAGAGTTTCTGAGTTATTTTTAACTATGTGCGTAAAAATAATTGTTCCTACTTTTTAAATGTAAAAATCCACTTGTGATTTGTGAAGTTGTAAGTGTAAAAGGAAATAAATTCAAAACTGGCATTTTGAATTATTCCCATCATCCGTTCCAACTGCGTTTCCTTCCATTTCATTTATTTCTTGTCTTGGGACCGGAATGACTTCCCAGATTTTACCTTCGTTGTTGTATCCATTCCGTCTTTCCAGTGAAATCTTCACATCTCTCTTCATAAACTTCGACCCGTACATGTACTCTACTTTCTTTAAATACTTTTCTCTCGCTCCTATAAATATTTTACCATTCTCACCTTTCAATAGCATTGGCATAAATTGACATTGAAGGTCTCCTGAGTAATACGAATCGAAAGTTACATTCTCTCGAAGGAAATAACTCACAATTCTAGTGCGAACTACAACATACTTATCCGAAGCTACATTTTTAATGTGGAAACCCCAAGACATTCTTGTCCCGTTAAATCCTTTAGTCATACCCATAATTACTGGAGGAACAAATTCCCAATGAGATCGAGTGTTTTGTGGCAACTCAGACACAGCCGTCAGTGTCAATTTGTGAATGAATACTTCAGGTTTAGGATGGCCGAAGCAAGTAGTCTTATCTGTACAAGGAGTGTTGATAGGAGTGGCTATCAAGTAACCCATGTTATCTGTATTCCTCAGGATAATTGGACCCGACACAGTTTGACGCACAACCTCGGGCAAACTTTGATACAGCTGAGAGAGTGGACCACAAGTTTGTTTTAAGTAGAGTGCAAAGACGAAGACCTCTTGACCTCCAAACAGATGCCCATGAGTCTCAAGCTCCGAGTAGAGTTTAGGAAAACCAGACGTGATGTTGTTTCGCAAAAGAAACTCTAAAAGGGGATAGAAGTTTTCTCGTTGTCCTTCGTAAGATTTCATTACGATTGTAGACAAAAGCTCTTCAATGCGATTAGACTGCTTCGCGTGGTTCAGCAATTCCATCCAAAACTTTGATGCTTCATCTTGACTGTTGGCCTGGATTTGTTGGATAGTTTTGTCTGCGTATTGGTCACCCATGTTCGTAACCATCTGTTTGAATGTTATAAACCGAAATCTACATTAAGCTTCATTAATTTTCGGATTTGGAATAGGCACAGCTATTGGGAACTTTGAAATAGTAATTAGAAATACTTACCATCCTCTCAAGGGTCATGACAGACTCGGAGAGATCTTTTACTTCTCTCTGTAACTCTGTAATTTGGCTCTCCAGCATTCCAACTTTGTCCCTTGGAATTGTCAAACTTGCCGAAACGGAACAGAGCAAAATGCTCACGATTAACGTGAAAATTGTATTTTGAGACATTGTGAAATTACAGAATAAACGCAAGCAAGTGAAGAACCAATGCTCTCTTCACTACTAATAGTTAGGCAAAGCCTTTCTGCAGCTTTTATATGATAATTCAAGAAGAAGTAAGTTGAGAGCGAAGAATTTTCCATGAATCTTAAACTCATCTTTTTATTACGAGAGGTTAACAAAGGTCGGCATCAGTGCTTCTGTGCATGCAATTAAATCATGACGACGTTCATTGGCGTAATACATACAATTAGGTAGCGTTACTAGATTAGTCCAAACACAAACCACCCAAACAGGCAGAGTATCCAGACTTATCAAACTTTGCTCCCAATCAATTGTGAAAAAAGAACAAGCGCACGATTTCTGTCGCCTGACGTTGGTTATCTGACTCGAAGCTGTGTTAACTCTCTATAAACAAGGATACAAAATACAAATGAACTTCACACTCTTGATTCTTGATTAGGTATCACCCTTGATGGGAATGATCGATTCTGAGTTTATGTCGATGGACTTGAGAAGAGTAATGAGACTAGATTTGTACAGAAGCGTATCGAGAGCTCCGTTTGAAATCTGAAACCAGAATAAACCAGATTTCACTTAATTAGGATTGCTATTAATAAAATTCAATGTTGTGTTACTAAGGATGTTATTTATTATTATAAATTCTGGAAGATACAAACCTTCGTGTTTGTGAGATGCAAATGACTTAAATTGACCACATCGAGGAACCCGTGATACACTGAGATATCTGTTATTCCATCGTACTTCCAGTACTTAAGCACAAATCTTTTCAGTCCTTCCAGTGAAAAACAAAGTTTTTAAATTTTTGAATAAAAATGGTTCAATAAAAAAACTTCTAATTCAGTAAACAGTTCAAGTGTTAATTACTTTTCATATCACCAATATAAGGATACTCCCGTTGGACCTCAGGACACCACTCAGTACTTTCCGAGAGTAATAGTGGATTTCCAGTAATCCCTGAATCAGTCAAGTATCTATCCAGGATAATCATCTCTTCTAATCCTTTCATATCTCTAAATACAATTCGTATCTGCTCATCATTTAGCGCAGCTTCAAGTACCCGTAGACCACTCAAAATTTCAGAGAGGTATTCGATGCATTTAACACTTTTAATTGGATATCCACAAGATAAACTTTCAACTTTCGGGCATAATTTCTTATTTGACTCTCCTTCCACATCCACTCGATCCTCCCAATTGTAACATCCCAGACCATCCCACACAACCAAATCCCTAATCTGCGGCATTTTCCTCAAGTTATTCACTAAATAACTCAGGCTCCCTACTAGATTAAGAGATATTTGCAACTTCCTTAGGGAAACCAGCACAGTCAGAGCCTCAAGAAGCAGCACATTTTGTTGTGGAATCGAATCGCAAGAAGCCCGGGACAAATGAACTTGTCTAAGAGATTTCGAATTCTTATTGAGTAGCAATATAACACATGATAAATTCAAAGAATCTCCAACTGTCAGTTCAAGGTGGCTTAAATGACTGAAATTAAGTGACAGGAGCAGTTCCAAATGTTCATCTCCCAGCAAAGAAGCCTCTTTTCTGTGTATCCAATAACAAAATGCCCTTGTCATTTATTGAAATAGCATTGAAGCACGTTCTACTAAACTTACATCGCACTCTGATAGAAGGACAAAGCAGCCAAACTCGAGAACGTGGAAACAACAGCGGAATCAGAAGCATTAGAAACAGACAACAGCTCACTAATGAGTGATGGAGGTGTACAGGCAGCAATTTTGCAGTCCTACAAAACAACTCATTATCATCACGCACTGTAATTTGCACGTCTACCAAATAAACCTCAATTTACTTTAAATAAGCTCTTTAAACATTCCAACCTTCATGTTAGGGTAAGCTTGGAAAATTTTCCCCCAACTGAATGGAAACTCTTCACCTCCTAATTGTTCATACTTGAATATCCGTAGATTCCTGTTGCTTTCATTCGTCTCAAGAGCCGAGTCGATTTTCTTCAACTGCTCCACCGACACGTGGTCGTAGTAGTCAAAGAAAATGTAAGTTTCATCATCATCTGACGAGTCTTGCGGAGGATGGGAACTTCTTCCTTCATAAACTGCAGGGAGGTTTTCTTGCGTAATTGTGTAGAATAGGCAATCTTCAATGGTGAGAGATTCCAGGTGAGGAGTGCACGAGAACAACACACTCCCAATTGTCTCTACTTCGTAAAAGATTATGTCTTTCAGGTGCAACTCTCTCATCGTGGGACCACAAAGTGACCAGAATTTATGCAATGTCTTTTCCCGTCTAAAGTTCAGTATCCAGTGTTCTATGTGGTAATTCCTAAAGAAAATTCCATCCTCAGGTAGAGACTCAATGTAGTCCAGGAAGTTTTTGTATGATAAATACTTCTTGTCCACTTCTTTTCCTCGCACTAAAATTACTTTGCTTTTTCGTTGTAAATGAGATGAGGCAATGGAGTTCCATGATTTACACACAAGCCGGACTCGTTTTAACGTGTGCACTTTTAAAGGCTCGAAGACTCTGTTGAGAATCTACAGAATTAAATGTTGACACTGCTTTAATGATGTAATCAATCTTCTTTTTAACTTAAGCAAAATTATAATTATTTCAATCTTACGGTAGGGTTGAAAAGAGGATGGATTTCCTTCCTCCGCAAGTTTGCCATTTGCACAACAGAATTACTTGTAAACACTTACCTGGGTAAGTGCTAAAGCGTTGTTTGCTTACAGTTTGACATTTATCCGGACTGTGTGTGGAGAATACACACGAAAATTTTACGGGGAAAGTTCACTTGCGCACTTTCTTCAGCTGGTGACAGCGACTCTTCCGGCTTTACGCGTGTATAGTTACAGCTTTTCGTTTCATCTGCATGCATTTTACTGGCAATACACAAAATGTGCATCATGCATCAAAAAAGAAATCAACTCTTCAAAATTATCGTCAATTTTACTCTCTCCTCCAGTTAGCTTATTCATCATTTAGAACTTTAGGAATCTAATGAATGTGAACAGTATTAAAATACGTACAGAAACCAGTCCATGAGCTATAAATTTAACTAAAATGCATGAGTGCGAAAACCATGTGAAAATTGAGTTTCCCATAAAACAGAGTGTGTAATCCCTTTGCATTAATTAAGTAAGCTTTACGCATATGATCTGCAGTTAAGCCATGAAAGACCATAAAAATCAATCTCTTCTTGCCAAGCATTTCAGGTTTGTTACTTAAATGTATTTGGTTGACGTGCTATAATAAAATAATATCATGTCCAGTGCATATTAATATTAAGTGTACACGAGCTATATTCCTGGTCGTCCTGATAAGGATGACATATGAGTGTTATTTCAGGAGGCAGCAGCAGTGTTAATAGATTGAGTAATCAAATATACGCTCTAACGAAGGATGAGGAAAACTCTCATAATCTGTCATCCCCACTTGTTACCATCTCCAGGAGATCATTTGATGACCGGCTATTTCCATTTTATTGAGAAATCTTCGAGTTATCTTTGAATAGCTTCATCTTTAAAGGTTGCTTCATACAGTGGAATTTCGAGTTCCAACAATTCTACATTAACCTACACACACAGTCTATCGAAAAACTCGTGCCATAGGTGCCTAATAGTCTCGTTAAAAAAGAATAGCGTGATTGTCGATTTCCCTATAAAAAAGGTCAGCAGTTGTGTAGCAGTTCGTAATGCTACACACCAGCTAATTTGACTAATAAGGATATTCCCACGGATAAATTAGTCGTCTAAACAAATACAAAATTTTTGCACAGGTCACTTATTAGATCAGCTTCTAGGTTTGTTGGTTTGTGCTACTGGTAATCCCCGACTTGTCAGTATGCACTCCAATCATTCAGTACTAGACATTACCAAATCTATTTTCCTGGCAATTGCTGTTCGGATATTTGTTTACGCTATCGCTCTTACGGCTGGGGGTATTAATTTAATCGTGCAGGGATTCAAGTGGTTCAAGAAAGGATCTACTTTCTGGATAGTCAAAGAGCGATCACTTCCTCCATTGTGTCTTCAAGATCCTAAATACGGAAGACATTCTTACATTCAGCTCAGGGTAAAATTTACTATAGTTCATTTTGTTATACTCCCTCCATTGTTTCCGCCTTGTGCAGAAAAGTTTCAAATGTATTCAATAATTTATTCTTTCAGGACGTGAAACTCCATTACGTAGAAAATGGAGACCGTTCCAAGCCGCTGATGCTGCTTGTTCACGGATTCCCCGAATTTTGGTTTACATGGAGGAAGCAACTCCCAGTCTTTGCAAAGACTCACTGGGTCGTCGCATTGGATATGAGAGGATATAATGATTCCTCAAAGCCCACATGGCAATCATCCTACAAAATAGAAACATTAAGCAAAGACATCCACGACTTTGTCACCGCCCTGGGAAGAGAGAGTTGCGTCCTCGTTGGACATGACTGGGGTGGCCTCATCTCCTGGCAAACTGCAATCACTTATCCAGATTTAGTTGAAAAACTCATAATCATTAATTGCCCTCACCCATCGGCATTTTACCAGAAAATCAAAACATCTCTCCGCCAATTTCTCAAGTCGTGGTATATATTTGCTTTCCAAGTTCCCTACCTACCGGAGAAAGCCATTATGACGGATGATCTGGAGTTCCTGAGGGAGCTTTTTGAAGGAAAAACAACGGAGGAGGAATTGGAAGGCTACAAGTACGTCTGGTCTAAGACAGGTAAGCCGTAAATAGACAAACTACGCTTAACTACGATCAATTACTTCTGCAGAATAAAGATAAGTAATGGATATTTGCAGATGCATGGAGAGGCCCAATGAACTACTACAGATGCGCTGTACGTCCGAATGAAATAATTAATCCAACCGAATATCCGAAGATCACCTCACCAACTTTAATCCTGTGGGGCGAGAAAGACGTGGCTTTGGAGAAAGACTTGGCTACCATGTCTGTCAAGTATGTTGAGAAAGCAAAAGTCCAGTATTTCCCAGGTGCAAATCATTTTGTTCATTGGGATGCACCTGAGGAGGTCAACAAGCACATCGCGGAATTTATTGAATAGACTGAATTTAAAATTTCATAAAATAAATTGGTCCACAGTGATTCATCTGTCTAGCAGCATGAATGTATCTTATGTAACAGTTGTAACAACGAAAGCAACTGTTGTGTAAAAACATGTACCAGACTTAATTTTTATCATCATTACTTGCTGATTTTATGTTGATATATTTTTTGAACTACACAAAATTATAAATAATTAGCATTAGTTTGGAATTGATTCACACGATTATGAACCTCATGTACTAAGTAAGTCACATCATACACTTACATTTTACGAACTTTACTCCTTTTTAATAAAATACGATGAACTCCTCAATAAAATATACAAGAGCATATTAGTATGAGAATCTCCGAGCCTTTATATAAAAACTGGAACTCAGATGCAATGTACTTAACCCGTGAAAACAGGTTTTATGCGTATTCCCTCTCACACATTACACAGGGAAGTGTTCTCATTCTCATGATTACTGATTTCCAAGTTTGTATTGCGTAATTATCGACTGCATGTATACTCCGAGCAACACTGGTTATTCATTACTACAAATGGTTTGAACTTGATTCATGTGATAGTTTTAATTGTGCATCATGTTTCATGTTTCAAACTTCAAGTGGTTTCGTACAGCACCAGGCTCACATTTGAATTGGTGATGGTGTTCAATTTAAACCTAATCCCTGCATTTTTCCCCATAATGGATTTACTTTTTGTAGTTTTTGAAACTTTAAACACTTTTATCTTACAAATTGCGATCACAATTGGGATTTACACGCTTGCCACTCTCTTTGGAGGAATCTTTTTCTTAATTTTGGCATTAAAATGGATAATCTCAAGTTCAGAATCATGGAAAGTAAAACGCAGATTGCATCCTCCTTCGTGTTTACAAGATTCTAAATACGGGACACATTCTTATGTTCAGCTAAATGTAAGAACAACCATACTCACACTACAATCAACTTGCATATAATTACCATGTACAAGTGTCTTTAGGACGTGAAACTCCATTACGTAGAAAATGGAGACCGTACCAAACCGTTGATGCTGCTTGTTCACGGATTCCCCGAATTTTGGTTTACATGGAGGAAGCAACTCCCAGTCTTTGCCAAGACTCACTGGGTCGTCGCATTGGATATGAGAGGATACAACGAATCTTCTAAACCCTCGCGAAAGTCATCGTATCATATGCAATTTCTCACCAAAGACATTCAAGACTTCGTCCACGCTTTAGGACGACAAAGCTGTACTCTCGTTGGACATGATTGGGGTGGCATAATATGTTGGGAAACAACAATAGTCTACCCGAAGTTAGTCGACAGACTCATCATCATCAACGCTCCTCACCTAACTGCATACTCAACTTTACTGAAATCCTCCATCCGCCAAGTTCTCAAGTCTTGGTATGTTTTTGTCTTCTACTTACCTCGCTCCGTTTGTGAGATAATCTTAAAAAGTGAAGACTTCGGAGTTATCTCGAAACTTTTTGGTCCCAACATCTCTGAAGATGAATTAGAAGCTTATAAATACGTGTGGTCCACGAACGGTACATTGATTACTAACAGTATTTGATCTGGTATCCTCATGTTCTCATGTAACTTTTACCCTTGCAACGTTTTAAGGCATCTGGAAAGCTCCTTTAAATTACTATACACATGGATTACGCCCCATAGACGTCTTGTTCCCCCCAAAGCGTCCTGTAATAACCACACCCACATTAATTATCTGGGGAAAGAAAGATGACTTCTTACGCTGGGAGCTGGCAGCCTTATCCGCAAAGCATGTCAAGAATGCATCTGTTCAGATTCTTCCAAGAGCAAGTCACTTTCCGCAGTGGGATGCTCCAGACGAAGTTAATCGTTTCATATCTAATTTCATTTATTGATCTGTCCTACTCTTAATAAAACCAATGATATTTTAATCAACAATTCTAAGAATTATTTCCATTCT